>BQNB010048518.1:0-35941 GCA_026074375.1 Tanacetum coccineum
AGTTAAATATCCCGCGCGTCATTTAACGCGACGGGGTATATAAGCTTTTTCTTATTAAGAAAAAGCTAGTTGTTCATTTTTCTATCAAACCGCCACGAAGAATGCAAGTACGAATTTTGCAAGTTTTCACTAAATGAGCTTATTAACCACGAACAAAGGCTAGAACATACAATTAGATGGTGATGTAGCTATATAGAATTATATGTGGTTTTAGTTAAGCAAAGTACTATATTACTAGGGAGTTTCATAATGAGGCCTCTTCGGGGTGGCGTATCGACGAGTTGTTGGATTTACGATTTAAAGTGTCCCAACTCCTCATACGTCACTACATGACCTCTTAATTATGATAGCCCGAACGATAGTATGATGAGCTATAAAAGGATTATATATGGTAATTGTTAGTCTAAGTACTTGAGTACTCATACGACCTATATTAACTAGGTTGCATTCGGGCGTTAGCGTGACGCGGAGTACTCATACGACCTATATTAACTAGGTTGCATTCGGGCGTTAGCGTGACGCGTTTTCATTAGGGATATTTCATTATCAATTTACTCACTCGAGGTGAGTTCATAGCCCCTCGTTTTACATGGTTTGTTTTATAAGTTTTGGGGTGAGAAACATGCATTGTTTTTATAAGTGGACACAAGTGGATATGTTATGTTATGTTATGATTACGTGTTGCCTAAGTAGCGATAACCCAATTAAGCCCATGATTATGAACTGTCAATTACTGAATTGTGAGCGCGAATGTTATGAATAGATCTAATGGGATTGACATCCCCGTTCGGGTGATTAGCTATCACTGGCCAAACGAATGTATACCATGTCGATTAAAGGATGTTACGGGTTAAAACATCAATACGGGCAATGTGGGCAGTTTTATATTGCTATTTAATTAAGTCAAGCTTCAGTGTCATGAGCTTAGCGCAACGTAATTACATTTTTATGACGTTTGCATTTGTTGCATTGTCATGGGGAAATCTTATGGTCCTGCATTATACGATTTAATAAACCTATGAATTCACCAACTTTATGTTGACGTTTTAAAGCAATGTTTTTCAGGAGGTCAACAAGCACGAGGTGCAAGGGGTACATTGGTGGTTTTGATTTGGATATCATGCATTAAAGATTTTTTCGCATTACATTTTGTATATCTGTTATGGGCTAGAAATCTTTGTATTTTGAACAAGTGGACAAGTTAAGCTTCGGGATTTTTGTAACAAATATTTGCTAAATCCAATGTATCAGTTTTAAACGACTTTTTGGTCGTTCTATATATATCTTGTGTTATTGATCTATGAAGTAACACGCCCCGGACCCTTATTCCGATGCGACCTATTTTGGGGGTGTTACAAAGACCGATGAATCTGTTGATATATGCAATAAGTGTCTGGAATTTGAAGCTGAATTTATCAAAAAAGAATGATGCCAATATTAAACTTTCAAAACGGGTTTCAAACATTGAACAACACTTCATTTCTCTTGAAGTTGCCATGCAACTAAATCAAGAAATTTTCAAAAAGACAAATCATGTGCTAATAAAAATGCTCCTGAAATTCAAAAATATTTTGAACAAAATGATTTGAAAGCTCAGCTACAAGCAAAGGACACTATAATCAACAAATTAAAGGAAACAATTCATTCTTTGAGAGACAATGCTAATCTTGCTAGAGTGAAACAAGACATTGATGAGATTAAAACAATAAACATTGAATTAGAGCATAGTGTGGCAAAATTACTGTCTGAAATTGAGAAGTTACATAAAGAAAAAGAGCATTTAAAAAAGACTTACAAAGAACTTTAAGATTTAATTAAACCGACACGTGTTTATGCAAAAGAATAGTGTGACTCTTTATTTGCTACTCTAAATTCAAAGTATATGGAAAATGCAAATTTGAAAGCTTAAATTCAAGAAAAGGTTTTTGCTAATGCAGCATTAAAAATGAATTAAGGAAACTTAAAGGAAAGAATGTGATTAACACTGTAGTTTCAAAACCTAATGCCACTACTATTGCTCTAGGAATGTTCAAGCTTGATTTAGAACCTTTAGCTCCTAAAGTCTTGAAAAATAAGGATGCACGCATAGACTATATTAAGCACTCCAGGGAACATGCGGACACTCTTTGGGAAATAGTCGAAAACACTAGAGAATTAAGTCCTCTAGATAGCAATTTAGACTCGGCCTGTAAGTATGTTGAAAGAATTCAGGAAGTGTTAGTCTATGTTAAAGATACATGCACTTGTTTATCAAAACCTAGTGAGAAATTAGTAGCTGTTACACCACTGAACAAGGACAAGAATGTTAGATTTGTTGACTCTGTCACATCTTCAAGCAACACTCAGCAATAAGTTAATTCCCACAAAACACAAGACTCTAACCAAACTTTGTTGCATTCTACAGGATTAATTTGTTCTACTGGTGCTAGCGGATCAAAGCCTATAGGAAATACAAAAAAAAATAAGATATCGCAATCATCAAGTAGCAACAAGACAAATAAAGTAGAAGACCAATCTAGGAGCGTTAAGTCTAGGATTAATAATAGGAATCATGTTTCTAAAACTGAATGTAATGTTAATGTTACGCACTTTATGTTAAATGCAAATTCGAAATCCAATTATGCTATCTGTAATGAATGTTTGTTTGATGAAAATCATGATAAATGTGTTCTTGATAAATGTGTTCTTAATTATATTCATGATGTGAATGTGTTGTCTAAATCTAAATCTGCTAAGTGTAAAAATAAGAAGCAAGTATGGAAACCTACGGGTAAAGTGTACACTAATATTGGTTACAAATGGAAACCTATAGGACGGACTTTCAATATAGTTGGAAATAAGTGCCCTTTAACTAGGTTCACCTCTACTAAAATAGTGTCTCTTAAGGAAACCACTATAAAATCAGTTCTTACACCAACTCCAGGAATTAAGATTTACAGTAGGAGACCCAAAGCAACAAAATCTGTAGGTTCGAGTAGCAAATCTAAGACAATAGAATCTAGGATTTTTAACAACGAGGAATCCACTTAATCTAGGGGATCAACTGTTTCCATTTTTCTATCTTCTTCTCTTATCGATTTTAGGTTGTCCAAATTGTTCTCTGGTATTTGGACTCCGGATGCTCCAAGCATATGACCGGAAACCGCTCTCAGCTCACCAATTTCGTCAACAAATTTCTTTGTACCGTCAAGTTTGGTAATGATCAGATTGCTAAGATAATGGGTTACGGTGTTATCAGATCGGTAATGTTACCATTTCAAGGGTTTATTATGTTGACAAACTAGGACACAAATTATTCTCCGTTAGACAATTCTGTGACTCGGATCTTAAAGTAGCTTTTGGTAAACACACATGTTTTGTTCGTAATCTTGAGGTGTTAACCTACTCACGGGATCTCGGGGAACTAATTTGTATACTGATGACATCAAATAACGTTACATTTATACCATCATTTATCCCGAATAAATTATCCACTTTAAATAATTATTGCAAGAATCGTTACTTAATTACTTAAAGTTGTAAATTGCAGTAATTACGGAGTGATTTGTGAAGACATGCTAAAATGCGCACTTTTGGAGCTTAAATGATGATATTTGAAGATTGCTTATTTATGCTCAATACTCCGTATCCAGAATAGAAGATACGGCGTATCAATGCCTGGACTTCACAAGAAAACGTGCATTCTCAATTCCCAATACGGCGTATCCTAGTTCCTTCATATGCCGTATCTAGCTGGATAAACATTTAAATATTTGGTGATAAATATAATTTGGGAAGGATATATATAATTGATTATGAACGTAGCGCGCACTCCAAGGAAAACACCCCTATACGCCGTATTGACCTCATTTAATACGGCGTATCCATCAAATTTTAGAGGCTATAAATAGAAGACTCAAAAACGAGTTTTCAGGGTGCAAAATCATATTCTCTATACCATACATATAAAAGATGATTTTCTAAAGAGAAGAAGAGCAGCCAAAGGTCAAGCATCGATCATGATTCCATAGAAGACACTGTGTAATTCCTATACTCTTGTAATCATTTAATTTTTGGTATCGTTCGGTAAAACGTTTAGTTTACCTTGGTTATTTGATCACGCTTGTATAATTACAATGGTTATGGGCTAATACCCTCGGGTATTAGCCATCTTAATGAAGATTTAATGTTTGGTTTGTTTTAACTCGATTTCTTAATTTATCATTGAAAGTTTAATTATGTTTATCACCTAATACTTGTCTACGTGTTTGAATATGCGACCTATCATTCAACTGGGTCTAGTTATATGCCTAACAAGTGAACTAGATATTGGGATAGCTCTCCATATCATGTTTTATATTACTGGAGCAATAGGATCACAAATAATGTTCTATCTTTGTCTTTAAATTATGAGCTTAGTTGGACCGGCAGGTGACCCGTATGTTTCAACAAGTATGTTTTTAATTAATTGATAAAGACTTGAACAATGAACTACCAGTATATAAAATACCGTCAAACAGTAAGTGGGAAAAATCTCGATGGGCTAGGGTTTAACAAGATCACCATTGCTTTAATCCCTAGATAGATTATAATTAAACTAAAAGGATACTTTATACGGATACGTTAATTGTGACATGATTCAACGTGTCTAGGTCTTAGGATGATGTCCCGCCTAAGTCTTAAGAATGATATGCCCCTTCGAGATAAGTAATCATTTCACTAAACAAACAAACCTGCATTTAATCGGATTTAATATTGCTAATACAGTTTTCTATCATTTGGCTTGTACCGCTCTTTTATCTTCTGATTTTTTTCTTGCATGTTTATTATGTTTTGAATTGATTATTGTTACCATAAAACCTATGCCAGTCTCTCGGCTGAAACCCCTCCCCCCCAATTATCATTAGAACTAGGTTTAGCATAGGTTTAACAAGTAATTAGAATTAACATCAATTATAATATTGATAGAATATAAGGTTAACGACCTCGCTCTTAGTGTTCAACACCCTACTTACCACGAAACTTCACCCGATCAGGTACACTGCCCGTTAAAGTGTTCTTTTAGGATAAGTCGGCTAAATATAAATATAAAACTTGGTAATCAATAAATTGATCCTATACGATAGCACATCAAGTTTTTGGCGCCGTTGCCAGGGAGTGAAAAAGTTTAACCTTTAATTTTATTAGTATTTCTAACCATTAGCTTAGAATAATTTAATTAGCATAATTTAATTATGTTTGTATTTAATTTAATTGTGTGATTAATTATGCGTTTAAATTCCAACATTATTTAATTGCTTTCTAAGAATCTTGTTCTGATAGATCAACTGATACGCCGTATCCACCAGTTGGTTACGACGTATCAACCCTTCTACTCAGACAGCGTATTGATCAATGTAGTCTAAACAACGTATCTATTCTTTCAAACGTTACGATGTATTGTGTAAAATCAATACGGTGTACTGGCCTTCAACAGACCTATACGGCGTATTCAAATCAATTGAATACGGCGTATTGATCATCTGATACAGTAACAGTAGTGATTTTTCGTATTCGATTTCCTGTTTTATGTGTTCTCTCCCTTGAGGGCATATCTTACTGATCATTTATGCTTATTTCCAGGAAACCATTTGACAAAGAAAGGAATCACGATGAGAAAACCGAATTAATATATTTTTGTTACCCGAAAGAACTTCATCTCTAACGATAACGAGGGAAGAATAATCGAGAAAATTTTTGTCGATATACAAGGAGTGTTTTTGGTAAATATACGTGATAATGCTTTCAATGGGACAATTGGAGAAAATGAGTTTGAACACATTAATAATTTTCTCGAAGTAGTTGGGCCACTCAAAATAAATGGGGTAAGTCAGGATTAATTTAGGCTTAATGTCTTCTATATCTCACTCGCAAGTGCCGCAAGTGAATGGTTGAAAAAGGATTGTATTGGCTCAGTTACTACTTGGGAAGATTTGGTAGAAAAGTTCGTTCAAAAATTCTACCAACTTTCTAATAACAATGAAGAGATGGAAGCTGATGAAAGTGATTACCTCGACGATATTGCTGAAATCTTCAAGATCGAGGGCAATTTATTTGACTACGAGACACCCTTTTGTAAAGCATTCAATGACTTCAACTACCTCCTTAAAATCGACACGGATGTGTTTACTTTTGATATCCAAGGAATCATGACTTACGAGGAGTATGAGTTGAATAATACTATGATAAGGGATCTTGAGGAACCATGGTTGGATAACGGGGTGCCATATCAACTATGTGATCATATATGTGAACCATATCGTTTTAAGAATGGAATGACTAAATGGCCCACGTATAGTTCAGATATTGATGGGCTTTGTAACAGTGTAGAGCTACCTGGGATGGTTCGAGTCGGATGCAGGACTTATTTCCAGGATCACAAGTGGTATGATGAATTAGCTGATGGAAAACTAAAAGAAGAAACCTTAATGCACAAGGCTAAAGTTGAAGAATCATGGGGAGATGCAACTCCTGGTGTGATAAAATTATGTGCATGGTTGAAAAGTAGTTTTGAGAACTTCCACGAAGTAGATTATAATGTACTTGTAAAGCTAGAAGAATGTTGGTGGAAGGTAAATGCTCATGAAGTCGCTCCATTCACTCGTTGGGAAAATTATGGCCAGGGACCATATGCAAACGCCAAAACTGAAAGAGCTTATAACCCATATCTTGATATTAACCATATCTTTGGTAGGAGCTATGGAGTAGACAACGTGGATTATACTCAAGACAATCAGGAACATAAGAAGGAACAATATGATCCATTAACCTGCCGTGTTAGAAGATTCAAGGGTGATAATATACTCATTCGATGCTGAGGATGAGTATGTTTCCATTAAAGAGCAAGAGTGCTCGACCATTCAAAAACCAACATCGATACATGTTAAGCTTATCGAGAATGTTTTCACATTATGGATGAAAGATGGCTCGTGATGAAGGCATGCGATGAATGAAGCGAAAAGAAGAAAAAGTCTAACTTAGAGACTACCTGGAAGAAAAGTACTTACCGGGAGAAACCCCGGTTGTTTTTAATTCTTTTAAAAACTGTAATTTTAATTGTTTTATTGATTCTGTCTTCTCAGACACTCAATACGGTGTATCGAACCTCTATGGATACATCGTATCGAACCTGTTTGGACGTTATCAGTCTTTAATTTCTGCATTTAATTTTTGCAAAACTTTAAAACGTTTGTTTTTACAGGATGTAATACGGCGTATCCTTGGGTTTGGGATATGGCGTATTGACTACCTGTACAATGTGTTTATTTATTTTCCTGCATTTTAACCATTGTATAACCGAGATAGGAATTGCACTTTTGTCTTCTAAAATTTTATGCAGGACCTTGCTGTAAAGCAATCAACGATATGGTATACTTTGAAAAAGACGTGTGTTGAACTCGTACGAGCATTTTGACGCCTCATCAACACACTTTTGCTCAAGAACTCAAATTGAAGAATCATCCCGAGCAACATATCAGGGGAGTTCCTCGTTCTAATTCTAATTCCCATTTTTTAATTGTTTTATCTATACAACGAGGACGTTGTATAATTTAAGTGGGGCGATTGAGAATTAGAACACCTACTTGTCTTTTTTTACAAATAATATGCTATATGCTAAAATTATGCCAAATTTAATTTTTTTTAGTATAACTTTTGTAAAAATTACTATTTACATGACCTCGCGTACTATAAACCTTAATACCAAATTGTGTGAATTAAGCCTATTCCGTTTCTAAACATTTACTAAAAATTCAACAAAAATTATGAGTGTGTCGGTGATGTAGTGGACTTTAGAACTTGGCTTGGTATATCACTCGAAACCACAACGATGAGTACTATGGACTTAGATGGAGTAACATGTTTAACTGGTAAATTTCTAGGAATACACCAAAAAGCCTAAATGTTGTAAAATTAACTAACTACACTGGCTAGTTAAACCCCGTATAACCCTTTGCTTACTCTCACTATAAGAGTAAGATCCCCTAGAAAAAAATTGTTGAGCCATTCTTGTCTTTTTCACACCAAATATCTATTTCATTACACCTTTACACTTTAGCCTACCCTGTAGATTAAGCCTATTTAATCAAAGTTGCTAGTTGCTTTTGTGTAAAGTTTTGTATTTTTATGTCAAAGTGAAATTTTCTATCTCCGGTTAGGTCGGGAAATTGCACAATGCAATGGGAAAATATGTAGCTCATGTATTTTGCTACTTTCGCGATTATGTATTATGTCAGAAGATGAAGTGTTGCAGGAAAAATAATCCTGATGAATTATGATTGTGAAGACGGTGAAATTGCACCGAGATTTATGTTTTAAAAAAATGGAAAAATATAAAATGCATCAAAAAAGAGGAGGATAATTGATAGTCGGTTCGCTAAACTTAAACCGATGAAATAATTAGAAGGATCGATTGTTCGTTGATATGAGGGTAAAAATCAACGATGTATAGTTTTGTATAAAGTGGCCGATATCAGCACTTTTGTAAAAGTATGTAAAGTTTGGGATGATTGGGAAGTTAACCGTTATGGGAACGCCAACTTAGGTTGTCTTTATCATTTCTACGATCAAGGCGTTTGTATATTGATGACATCAAATAACGTCACTTTTATAGCATCATTTATCCCATGAAAATAACCCATTTTATATAATTATTGCACAGAATTGTTACTTAATCGTTTGTATTTGAGAAATACAGTGATTATGGAGTACTTGGTAAAGATTAGCAAAAAGACACGCATTCTGGAGCTTAAATAAAGATATTTGAATATTACTGTTCTGACACCCAATACGCCGTATCCATCAAGGAAGATACGACGTATCTGTGCCTGCACTTCACAAAAGACCACGAAGGAAACAAGATCCAATACGTCGTATAATTATAATGGTTATGGGCTAATACCCTCGGGTATTAGCCATCTTAATGAAGATTTAATGTTTGGTTTGTTTTAACTTGATTTCTTAATTTATCGTTGAAAGTTTAATTTATGTTTATCACCTAATGCTTGTCTACGTGTTTGAATATGCGACCTATCATTCAACTGGGTGTAGTTATGCCTAACAAGTAAACTAGATACTGGGATAGCTCTCCATATTGCTTTTTATATTACTGGACCAATAAGATCACAAATAATGTTCTATCTTTGTCTTTAAATTATGAGCTTAGTTGGACCGGCAGGTGCGTATGTTTCAACAAGTATGTTCTTAATTAATTGATAAAAACTTGAACAGTGAACTACCAACATATAAAATACCATCAAACAGTAAGTGGGTAAAGTCCTGATGGGCTAGGGTTTAACAAGATCACCATTGCTTTGATCCCTAGATAGATAATAATTGAACTAAAAGGATACTTTATGCGAATACGTTAATTGTGACAAGATTCAACGTGTCTAGGTCTTAGGATGATGTCTCGCCTAAGTCTTAAGAATGATATGCCGCTTCGAGAGAAGTAATCATTACACTAAACAAACAAACAAGCATTTAATCGGATTTAATATGGCTAATACAGTTTTCTATCATTTGGCTTGTACCGCTCTTTTATCTTTTGATTGTTTTCTTGCATGTTTATTGTGTTTTGAATTTATTATTGTCACCATAAAACCTGTGCCAGTCTCTCAGGCTGAAATCCCCCCATTATCATTAGAACTAAGCTTAACATAGGTTTAACAAGTAATTAGAATTAACATCAATTATAATAATGATAGAATATAAGGTTAACGACCTCGCTCTTAGTGTTTGACACCCTACTTACCACGAAACTCCACCAGATCGGGTACACTGTCCGTTAAAGTGTTGTTTTAGGATAAGTCAGCTAAATTTAAATTTAAAACTTGGTAATCAATAAATTAACCCTACATGACAGCACATTATATACATTGTCCATTGGCGATATGATGAAGTCTTCTCCAATTTATCTTTTGTCAAAGGCTTCTAATACTAAGTCTTGGTTATGGCACCGACGTTTGTCTCACTTGAACTTTGGCACCATTAATCAACTGGCTAAACAAGGTCTTGTTAGAGGTCTCCCCAAACTAAAATTTGAAAAAGATCACTTGTGTTCTGCATTTTCATTAGGAAAAAGCAAGAAACACTCTCATAAACTAAAATCTGAAGACACCAACCAAGAGAAACTCTATCTGTTTCATATGGATCTTTGTAGGCCAATGCGTGTCAAAAGTATTAATGGGAAGAAGTATATTCTAGTAATTGTTGATGATTATTCTCAGTTTACATGGGTTAAGCTCTTAAGATCGAAAGATGAAGCTCCTGAGTTCATCATCAAATTTTTGAAAATGATACAATTTCGTCTAAATGCAACTGTTAGGAACATTCACACAGATAATGGAACAGAGTTTGTCAATTAAATTATGCGTAGCTATTAGTAGAGTTTGCTCGCACCATGTTGATTTATGCTAAAGCACCATTATTTCTGTGGGCAGAAGTAGTTGCCACAACTTGTTTCACCTAGAACCATTCCCTAATACGTCTTCATCACAGAAAAATACCATATGAGTTCATGCATGACAAAAAATCAGATCTATCCTATCTTTATGTATTTGGTGCACTATATTATCCAACTAATGACAACGAAGATCTGGGCAAGCTAGAAGATAAATCTAATGTTGGTATTTTCATTGGATATGGTCCTGCAAAGAAAGCTTACCGGATATACAACAGACATACCAGACGAATTATGGAAACAATACATGTTGACTTTGATGAGCTGACAGTGATGGCTTCTAAATAAAGCAGTTCAGGACCTGCACTTCATGAAATGACTCCTTGAACACTCTGTTCAGAACCCGTGCCTAATCCTCCTTTTCTAACACCTTTTGTACCACCAACAAGGAATGACTAGGATATACTGTTTCAACTGTTGTTTGATGAATACTTCAATCCTCCACCAAGTGTTGATCATCTAGTTCCTGAAGTTGCTACTCCAGAATCTGCTATTTTAACCATTACACATTCCTTAACCTCCGTTGATCAAGATACACTATCACTAAGTACTTCACAAACTCCTCAAGAATCACCATCTCAAGTTAATCCTCTCGGTGTTGAAAAACGAGATCATGATATGTAAGTTGCACACATGGATAATGATCCCTACTTTGGTCTTCCAATTCCAGAACCAAGTTCTGAAGAATCTTCTTCTCGGGTTGTTATTCCAAATAATGTGCACTCAGTAAATCAACCACTTTAACATATCAATAAATAGACCAAAGATCATCCAATTGATAATGTAATTGGCGATCCTTCTAGACTTGTTTCCACTAGACATCAACTACAAACTAAAGCCATGTTCTATTACTTTGATGCTTTCCTTTCTTCCGTTTAACTAAAGAGTTATAAAGAAGCATTGACGGAATCCTATTAGATTGAAGCCATGCAAGAAAAACTCAATAAGTTTGAATATCTTGAAGTTTGGGAGCTTGTACCTTGTCCAGATCATGTTATAATTATTACCTTGAAGTAGATATACAAGGTTAAATTAGACGAACTGGGAGATATGTTGAAAAACAAGGCTAGGTTGGTAGCGAGGGGATATCATCAAGAAGAAGGCATAGACTTTGAAGAATATTTTGCTCTAGTTTTACGACTTGTGGCCATCCATATCTTTATTACATTTGTCGCTCACATGAACATGATCGTCTATCAAATAGATGTGAAGACCGTGTTCTTAAATGGTATACTACGTGAGGAGGTCTATGTCAGTCAACCAGACGGGTTTGTAGATCCAGAGAATCCCAAACATCTATACAAACTAAAGAAAGCCCTTTACGGGTTGTAGCAAGCTCCATGTGTTTGGTATGATTTGCTCTCATCATTTCTACTCTCCTAGAAGTTCTCTAAAGGAATAGTTGATCCTACATTGTTCATCAGGAGAGAAGACCAAGACATCTTATTGGTACAAATCTATGTAGATGACATTATATTCGCCTCACCTAAACCTGACCTTTGTGAAACATTTTTTAAAGTTATGTGTTCAAAATTCAAGATGTCGTTGATGGGAAAACTATCATTATTTCTTGGACTTCAAATTTCCTAATGTCCCAGAGGAATCTTTTAAACCAATCCAAATTTGCTCTTGAATCACTTAAAAAGTATGGTATGGAAACATGCGACCCAGTGGATACTCCAATTGTAGAGAAATCCAAACTGGATGAAGATCCACAAGGGAAAGCCGTTGATCTTGCACACTATCGTAGAATGATTGGCACCCTTATGTATCTCACATCTAGTAGACCAGACCTTATATTTGTTGTGTGCATGTGCGCCCGGTATCAGGCCAAGCCTACCGAAAAGCACTTACATGTTGTTAAGTGAATCTTTTGATACATAAGAGGAACCATTAATATAGGTCTGTGGTATTTTAAGGATTCCTGCATTGCACTAACAGCTTATGCAGATGCGAATCATGCTGGTTGCCAAGATACCAGAAGAAGTACATCTGGAAGTATACAGCTCTTAGGGGACAGATAAGTGAGTTGGTCGTCAAAAAAGCAGAAAATCACAGCCATATCCAGTACAGAAGTTGAATACATCGCCTTATCCGGATGTTGTGCTCAAATACTTTGGATGTGATCACAACTGACAAACTATGGCTTTGTATTCAACAAAATTCCTCTATACTATGATAACAAAAGTGCTATTGTGTTATGCTGTAACAACGCCCAACACTCAAGATCAAAGCATATCGACATCAGATATCACTTCATCAAGGAGCGAGTGGAAAATGGGGTGGTTGAGCTGTACTTTGTCAGAACAGATTATCATCTGGCAAACATTTTCACCAAAGCTTTGGGACGAGAAATACTTGCATTTCTTATCGACAAACTTGGAAAGAAAAGCATGTCTCCTAATACTTTGAAATGTCTGACAGAAGAAGAGGAAGAGTAATGGTGGGAACTCTTCACATATCCTCTGTATCATATGTAAATAAGAAAATATAAAAAACTCAAAAGATTTTTCACTTTATATAAATTTTACAAAAACAAAATAAAAAAATATAAAACCAGAAAATCAAATACAAAAATATGAAATCAGAAAATAACAAAAAATAGGTATTCATGACATGTCTTTTGGAATCGATAATATTTACGGCTTTAGAAATGTTATTCAATAATAACACAGATCTGTAAATAAAGTTCGAGTAGAAGTTCTAAATGTTTTCAAAACATGTCATTGGCTTGTTGTTATTTAAAACAGCAACCCGTACTTCATTTTAAAGGCAAGTATTTTGCCAAAAAGAAAACTTGTCCTCTTAATGGGAAATTAATTTTTCTCTGGTATGAATTACTTCATATTCATATAAAGGTTTATGTATACTTTGCTACACAACCCGTGCTATCTGTCAAATAAGTGTACGTGTCAATTCATTTATTTATGTCAAACAAGAGAAATCTTATTTTATTGGTGTTGACTTTTAAAATTAAGTACTCATATCAGTTTTACCATCAGAAAAGATTTTTAAAAGAATTTTCTTTCACTCAAACAATGTCTATTGCTCTTTAACAAGAAAACGGGACATTATTTGAGGGGGAGAAATTTTCAAATTCTTTCAAAAGTCATCTCGGAATAAAAGAATAAAAGTTTATAAACAATAATGAATCATCAATTAAAGGGGAGTTAATGTATTTGTTAACTCAAATGGGCTTAAAATGTTATTGGTTTTAACCATTAGAGACTAAAAGGCAAAATCTAGGACTTAAACTCCAAGTTAGTAACTCAAGGGACTAAAATTGCCATTTCTATAAAACCTTTATAACTAGATATTAAGTTTAAATATGTTCTAGGAGGAAGTGCAAGGTTGAGGGACTAATCTTTCCATTGTCAGAACTAGGGCCGGTTAACACATTCCTCACTCAACACATTTCTCACAAATTCAAAACTTATAACACTCACTCACTCTCTTGTCATATTTCGCATGCCACATAACAAGAAATCAAAAATTGTTTAATTAAGAAGGTAATTATTCTAACATGTTTTTTTCCTCTTTAACAACATTTTATCAAAAGGAATTGGATTAAAACTCCTTTTTGCTCTCAAAATCCTTAGAAATTCGAATTAGGGTTCTTGAAAATAAAAGTTGAGATTTCTTCAAACTAGTTGAGGGGTTTTGTTCATTAAGATGCGCTTAGTACTAGTGTAAAACAGTTTTTGATAATGCCTAATCATTTGAGAGTTAGTTCGATTCTTGTGAGTTGAATGGTGCAAAACATGTAAGTTTTAGATGATGGTTTGTGGGTTTGTATTAAGAAGCATCATTGTTACATTCTTATTCCTTTTGTAAAATGTTTTTATTTCTTAGGATCTCGTTTGCTTGAAAATGTTGTGTCCTAGGCTCGAAATCATTTTAAAAGGTTGTATGTATGCTTAGGTGATATGCTAAATGTGTTGGTTAACTATTTTTGGTCCCTTAATGCATGTTATTTGCCTCATAGATGTTCTTTGTCTTGATTGCCATGTGTCTTTCCTTGGAATGTATTTGAATTTACCCTTTTAAGCTCAAAAAGGTTGCTTAAATCTTGTGATTATGATTTCTGTGATGTTCTTGATTGATATGTAAGGTTTGTGATTGTATCTTAGATGCTCATGATGGTTAAAATCTAAGATAGATGGTTTTCAGTTGTGCGAAACATGTTTTGTAACCTCGTACGAAACATGTCAGGATGAATGGTGCGAACTATGTAGTAACATGCTCATGCAAAATATGTTTGATAATGATCTGTGCGAAATATGTTAATGTCATTATGTGCGAAATATGTATGTCTTTTGCGAAACATGACAGGTGTAATATTCCATGCGAAATATGTCATTTTTATGAAAAGAAACTCTGCCAAAAATTTTCAAAAATTTGTGTGAAACATATCTGTTATGTTTTATTGCATCCTATGTCATGATTGTCTACGTATTAATTGAACTATGATTGAATGTTTGACTTAGTTTGTCTTTGATTTGTCAATTGACTTAGTCAGTTGACTTTGACCATTAACCTTAGTTGACTTAATTCAAATAGTGTGTTAATACGGACATAATTGCATGAAACCTAATCTCAGTCTTTATCTAATTCAATCAAATAATCAAGGATAATCAACCTAATCAGTAAACTATATTTGTTATGTATATAAAACTGTATTGAGTAATTCTTAAGCAGAATCATGAATCAAGAATAAATTCGACAAGTGACTGCTCATGATGAAAAATGGGTTCCTACTAATGAAAGAGTCAAGATATGCACTACCAACGTAAGACTGGAACCCACTGTGCTACAAAAGGAAGAAACTTTTCAAGTTATCATCGATGTCGTCAAGAACTCTACCTGCTTCAAGGCATTTACCATCTCTACTGAAGTCCCTCAAATCTTTATGCAGCAGTTCTGGTACACCGTTAAGAAAGTCACAGGCACAAACTCCTATGAGTTTTATCTTGCTAACAAGAAGTGCTTGGTTGATGCTGAATTTTTTCATAAGATTCTTAATATCTGCCCAAGAGTTCAAGGAGTAGACATTACTGAAGTTCTAGATGATGAGTCTACTCTTACCTTCCTCATTGATCTTGGTTACAAAGGTCCACTGTAAAATCACCCTAGCATGTTTGTGGACCACATGCATCAACTGTGGAGCACTCTGGCTGCTATCATTAACAAGTGCCTTTCTGGTAAATCTACAAGCAATGACAGGCTAAGGAAATCTAGGATTGGCATCCTATGGGGTATGTTCTATAAGGAAAATGCTGACTACCCTGAATTGATTTGGGAATACTTTGCATTCTAAATCGACAACAGGCAGCTGAAGAAAGGCAGACGTGAAATCATGCCTTACCCCAGGTTTACCAAAATCATCATCAATCACTTCCTCTCTAAACACCAATCCATTGGCAAGCTAAAGCACCTACACACCCATACAATTAAAGATGATGGTGTCGTAAACAGACTAAAATTTGTCAGAATTGGTGAAGACTTTTAGGAATATGGACTTCCCATTCCTGAGACTATGCTGACTGAGAAGAGAAAGCAATCAGAATGATACCAAATTTTCATAAAATACTCCACTGGCTTAATACCTCCTAAAAAGAGCAGTGGTAAAGGGTCACAAGGGAAGAAGATTGCAGATACTCCTAAGGAAACTGTTGAAGTATCTGAAGAATCTGATCCTTAACCTGCTAAGAGACGAATTGGCAGTAGGAGTACAAGGAGTGTAGTAATTCAAGAGCCTCCAAGTGTCCCAAAGAAGAAACCAGCTGATATGTTTTAAGCTCAAAGGTGTTATATAACCTTTAGCAGATGAACTATTAGCTGTAGACACTATGCAAGCAATTTAGGAAAGTAAGAAGATCAGCAGAAGACAGCCAAATACTAAAGACTCAAGTGAAGGAACTGGTAGTAAAATAGGGGTTCCTGATGAGTCTACAATTGTCTTCTCTCCCTCAAGTGAAGGAACTGGTACTAAACCAGGGGTTCCAGAAAAAGAAAAAGACATTTATGAAGCCAAAGCTGATGACACACTTGACTGGGGATCAGAAAATGAAAGTGATTACTGTGTAGAAAATCAAGGTAATGATGAAAACATCCCTTGGGAATCTACTGTTGAGGATGAAGAAAAGAAAGACGATGATGATGCTGATGATGACAAAAGTATCGATCTTGAAAAGACTGACGATGAAGAAACTGACAATGAATTTGTGCATAGTGAAGAATATGCACAAGAAGATGATGAGGTCATACATGGTGATGAACAAGTGAATGAAACTGAGGATGAAGAGATGATAGATGCTAAAGTTGCAGAATATGAATCTGAGAAAGGTGATGAAGGAATTTCTGATACGGCAAAGGCAGATGCTGAAAAGACGGAAGAAGTAAAGGATGATATCAAGAAAGCTGAATTTCCACCATCAAGCTCCAGCTTATCGGTATCTTTAGGTTTCGGTAATCAATTTCTTAACCTTTCTTCTGATAAATCTACAGATGGAAATCTTAGGGATACTACAGATGCTGAGATTAACTCTTTGTTGGATATTCAAATCTAATCTGAAGTACCACATATCCAGTCTCCTTCAATACTCACTTTACCAGTTTCAGTGATCCCCAAGCCTTTAATTCTTCCACCATTTCCTGTAAACATAATAGTTTCTCCTGTTACATCTACCATCACTCATGTACTACAAGACCTATCAACACCAATCCCTACTCCACCAATCACCACCGAAGCTCCAACTTTCACAATCGTAGTTCCAGAAACACCAACAATCTATTAGTGGATAATTAGGCCCAAGCCTGGTTTGTGGGTTTTGGGTATTAGGGTTTTACTATTATAAATAATGGTCATTATTTATAATGGTAAAACCCTAATACCCAAAAACCGTAGATATAATCTTATTAATGACCATTATTTATAATGGTAAAACCCTAATACCCAAAACCTACAAACCGAGCTTGGGCCTCATTATCCACTAATATAATCACAACTACTGCATTTAATGATGTTCAATTAAGAGTTGCAGATTTGGAAAAGGATGTCAGTAAGCTCAAGAAAATTGATCACTTTGTAAAAATTCTTACTACAATAAGGTCTCAAGTTACAGCTGTGGTAAATGAATATATGGGATCAAGCTTAGGAGATGCACTACACAAGGTGCTTCAGAAACATACAGCTGATCTTATTCAACAACAATCAAAGAAGCAATCAATTGATCAGGAACAAGAACCTACAAAGATTACTTCAGATATCTTTAAGGTCAAGAAGGAACAAGCAGATAAGCAAAAGATGACCAAGTATCACTAGTACAAAAAGTGGTATTGGTCATACCAAAAATGTGTGACTATATACATTTAGTCACACAGGAGAAAATTTTCGTGTGTGATAAAAGGTCGCGCAGCCGTAGGTCACCTACGGTCACGCATTCGAGTTAGTCACACATAAGGAAGCTTTAGTGTCCGTATCATGATTACGGATGAAGAATCATGGCAATAAAGGGTTGCTGAGCAACTCCATGCAATAAAAAAAGAGCCGATGGTGATTAAGGATGAATGAAATTCCCCTGCCTAGCACCAAACCAGGTTAAGAAGACACCAAAGGAGAAGAACCAAAGTAGCCAGAGTCATCTAATGAGGCCATCCCCAAACAAGGACAACCTCCTAGATGTAAAAGCCTTCAACCAAGAAGGTTCTAAGCCAAAAGGTCTGAAACAGTAGAGGAAAACGTGTAACCGTCTGCCTTTTTAGTGTGCTGAATATTTTCATTATAGTCCTTTGACTATTTTGACTTTGTGTCAGTTTATCAGATTTTTGTACCTGTGATGACGTGTGATTTTATGAGAGATAGGTGATGATTTAGAAGTTTATCGTGATTACTAATCCCTTGTGGAAATGTATTATTGTTTATGTGTAATTTCGGTGTGGTTTGACCCGTGAATTTTGAGAAATGCCAAAAAAAACTGAGTCTGACACGTCCGTTTAAGGTCTCAAATGCGTATTGAAGGTGTAAAGGTGAAAAATATGTCCGTGTAAATAACTCTAGGTTAATAGAAAAGTATTTTATAAGTGAATACAAATGCTAATTAACATTTTGGTAAAATTTTAAACGGTTGATTTTTTGCGAGCCTTTTAAGTGATACCGACACGAAAAGAAAGGCCCGAGACCACCTTGGATCCCTTGACCGGTATGGGTAAGAGTAGGGGACAATAAGGCTTAATTTTAGCTAATGTGTCCCAAGGTGTACACTTATATTCCATTTACGATAACATTTCTCAAAATCCGTAGCATATCCAAAGAAAACAAACAACCTTGGTGTGTGGCTCTCTTCCACGCCGAAACCACACACACACACACATCTTATAATTTTGAACTTGATCAATAAAACATGAAGAAATAAATATTAGGATTGATTCTATGTTTGGGTATCATTAAACAAACGTTTTTGGTTGTCCGTTTCGTGTCGCAATTCTACATATTTGAAGATTTTCTTGTAAAGTTTTCAAATTTTAAATTTGTTTTTCCTTTTGGTTTATTTTGATGCATCGATGTTAGTTGGTACAATTGATCATTGTGAAATTTGATTTTGAAGCGAAACGAAAGAAAAATGGGTTGTGGTTCGTGTGAAATAAACAAGGAAAAAAGGGTTTTTGTAGTTCTATGTTGTGGTTGTGATGGTTGAATAATATAATGATGCAGAATGCTTATTTTTATAGTACTTTATACTTATTCCAGGTTTATGTTTTTAAGCTATTTCGTGGCTTATTTTTGGCTTAAATGCCACGAACCTCTTCACCAAAATCACTAGGAAGTGATTTTGATTTATTTTTGTGTATATGGCGTATGTTGTGGACTATTTTTGAGGCTTATGGTAGTAACCAAATGCGATACGTAGCTTATTAGCTTATTTTCAAGCTTAATATACGTATTTTGGAGTTTATGGACTCACGGCACAATAAGTCTATTTAGTCGCGGCTTAATGGGAGGGCTTATTGTGGTCCGGATTATTTTTACATATAAATATATACTTATATATGTAAACGGACTTTGGTTTTGGACTTGAATTATACTTTGGACTTATAAATGTCCTAATGGACCCTTGTTGGGCCTTGAGGCCCAATAAGTGATATTTAGTAGTTATGAGAATTTTGACGGACTTTTGAAAATGGAAATATATTTACGAAGTGAGATTTTGAATGATATTTTGGAAAAAAGTGTTTGGTGAACATTAAAAGATTGAATTTTTGAATTTTACACAAGTGTCGAATTTGTGAAAATAGATAAAAATAAGGTTCGAAACCTTGGAAAACGTTGTGTAAACGTACGGGTCATGTCGAAATTTCGTAAAAAGTTTATACATAGAAATTTTCCTAAAAACATGATTTTTGATTTTTAAATAATAAAATATTATTTAATTATTTTATTTATTTAATAAATTCACTAAAAACGAAAAAGAATTTTATCTATCGAAGCGTATCTAATTGTTTATTAGAGTAAACGTTATCATTTTCTCAAACCGTATAATGATCTATTTTTGAGTGTCTACAGGCTACCGATGACTTGTATGAAGATACCCTTATTATAATTAATAATTATAATATTTATTATATTACTTATCTACTTACGCATAACTAGTAATAAAAACCCAAGTCATGCATCTCTCAGCACCATCTCGATCATCTTCTCTACAGACTTCGCGTGCGACAGTTCTACACACATGGGTGATCGCTGTGAGCTCCATCATCTCGCGGTATCTGACCAGATCTAGCGCCTCCTCTGCGGTATACTGCGAAGTTCCACGACACCTACGACTTACTAACGACACACGACAACTTCTGAAGCGATACATCTGGAGTCGGAACAATCACGAGTCAATCTAGCACTCAACCGATCTCTGAACACACTCTCTCACACAACATACAAACTCAACAGCTTCGTAGGTCGCGTGAGTCCGAGTGATTGTAGGCAACGTAAGATCTCTCTCACTCTTGCTTACGTTGTGCTTAAGAATAATCTAGTGAGAGATTAGTGCTATCAAGTACTACTGCGTATGCGCAGAGCTGTCGTACGTAGTTATACAACGTCATACACACGACACACTACTCACACTTTTTACTGGTTTTTTATCTCTTTGCAGTGAGCGCTCTTATCTCTATGGAGTAGATATGCTACATTAGCACTCCAACATGCTATCGTATCAACATGAGTCTATGCTGCGATAAGGTTCTTACAGAGATCATTATGAGGCAGAGCTCGCGCGCGAGAGAGCGTGATGATTTTATCGCGAGACTTCGAACCATATATGTAGCTTAGGAATGCTATGGTGAATATGATGTGTTGTATATTTTTGGATAGATGGTGTGATCAGGCCTACACTGTATTTGTGATATTATTGGATCAGATGGGAACGTCTACCTAGTATTTGTGTGATTATTGGACGTGGAATGGTAGAGATACACGCGACACCCCAGTTTGAGTGTGGTGGTCCTATTCCTAATTTTAGTGCTCCAGCTGGTAGGCCTTTAGTGCGTAAGTGACATATGGTTAATTTGCATTAGCGTGATGATTAAGGTTGTTTTCCATAATCAATTCAATGTCATATAGCATTATTGTCCCACTGTGAAATATTGACACAACTTTTTGGGTTTAGGTCAAACCTATGAGCTCACCAACATATTGTTTGCACGTTTTCCGAGTATCATTTTTCAGGTTGAATAAAAGAAGAGTAGTCACTGGTGATTGATATCAGAATTAGCAAGTATCTCGTCGTGGAATTTCATTGTAGTCTTGCTTGCTTGTATTTTATTATTACTATTATTATTATTATTATTATTTTATTTTTTTATAATTATAATTAAATAATTTTTTATTATATTTATTTATTATTTTGTATATATTATTATTATTTATTTAATATTTTATTATTATTATTATTATTTATTATGGTTATTTATTTACAATTTAAATTAATTTTAAAACTTACTTTCTATTTTATATTTATATATGAATATATTATTTATTGAAATAAGTTTAGATACAATAAGTTTAAAAAATATATATATTTTAAAGTTTTTTTTCCTTATTTCATTTTCTCCCAACCAAACACGCGCTAGGTTTTGCAAATTCCAATTCCTTTAGATTCTAAATCATAAAGATTACAATTCTTAAGATTCCATTCCTTAACATTCCAATTCCTTAAACAGATTCCAATTCCGTCAAAAGCATTCTACGAACCAAACGGGCCCTTAGAATAAAAAACTCAGGTTAGGTTGTTGTAGGTAATTTTATTTATTGGGCTGCTCTGATAGGTGTGGACTACATGACGATGGAGTCATGCACACAAGTTATGTATTAGTTTCTTTTGATATGATTAACCATCAATTCCAGATAATAGTTATACCTGAACCCTTACTTGTTTGGCTCGTTGCCCCCTTCTGTATTACCCAATTAGGCAACAATCTGGTTGTATCAGCAAACTACCATGTAGGTCATAGCCGACTACTCTGTGCATGGGTCTTAGAGGTCAATGGTCATGTTGTAACCTCTTATAGGATGATTGTCAGTGTTCCCACCCCTTATTCTTCTAGGTTACTTGGTTTTAATATGGATGAAGAACCGATAATTGAGGTTGATGATATCGGATACCAAATGGATACCACTCTTCAAGTTTACAATCGAACACATGAACAGTTTCAGAACTTGGGTGTAGAAGCAAATTCTGGTTCGTTCTTTGTTGGGGCATTCAAAGAGTCGTTAATTCTGTCTAACGAAACTGATCGTTCTTTCCACCCTTGTGTCGTTTAATAATTTTCTAGTTAAGTATGTTGTTCTACTTTGTTTTATTGACTGGAACTAGTTTAGTCAATGTTGATGTAACGAGAACTTTCCTTTCCATCATGTTATGAAATAAAATTTCTGAACTTCATCTTGTGAAAGACTGTAATTGTTTTTAATGTTTCATACTTATAATTTTAATACAGGCTAAGATTCCAGAGGTTATGATGCAAGCGAAAGTATTTGATCAAAAGGGAATAGATCATACAAGATACACCATATCTTTTACCAACGTTGTGAATGTTCCCAAACAAGGTGGAGTTTTTGGTGATTGTGGTATATGGACTTGTATTTTCTTATACAGGTTGTCACATGGACTCTCATTGGACGTCGACAATCCTATTCAGACTGCCCTAGCATATCGTGAACATATGGCAGAATTTTTTTTAAGCATAGTGTTGCAATGTGGTAGGATTCAGACGTTATATGCATGTGCTTTTAAATGATGCAATTATTCATCTCTAGTATGAATGTATCCCAAATGGTTATAATGTTTAATCATTTTTGGAACTGGAATTATTTCGTATATTTTAGTTACATGTTCTTGTTATACACCACTCTATATGGTTAACTTTCAAGTAAATTTAACAAATTATTTTTTAGTGACTACCCCTAAATGAGTAAAGTAATGAATAATATATATATATAAATAACACAAAACACATACACTCTTATTCTTATAACCACACACACTCTTATCCTCACAACCACCCACCAACACATTATTCATACAAACTCATATCCTTATAACCACCACCACATTCACACCAACTCGATCAGCCGCCACTAGATTAGCCGCCACCAGATGGAGCCATATGATCAAGGTTATAAGTGCACTTGTGAAAAAGGAGATGTGGTGTTGCGAACATCTTGTCGACCTTACAGTTATGGTAAAAAATACTATGCGTGTTGTATGATATCAATTTTCATAGCCCGGATGATGATTCTTGGATGTGGCTAGTTTCTAGAGAGAGAAACACATAGAGAGATATTTTCTAGTAAGAGAGTGTATGTGTTAAAGTGTAAAATGAATAATGACTAGCTCAGCTCTTCCAAAGTTGAAAGAGGCTTTTATAGTTCTTACAAAGAACTGGGTTTTAGTACCCGGTTCGAAACCGAAAATTATACGATTAACTATTAAACTACGAGCTATAATAAATAGTAAAATACACGGGGTGACCGAGTCTTTTTCTAATATCTAACAATCTCCCCCTAAGGGAGGTCACCCCTGAAAATACTAAACTTAATTACTTCAGTCTTTAGCTCGTAGACATTTGATATCTTGTACATTTGGGGTAGTGATCTTTTGATTCATCTTTGACTTGTTTTTGATTGTGATCTTGAGCTTTCTTGAGATCATCACCCAAACATAATCTTACATCATCTTGTAATGGATCGCCATCTTGTGAACCTTATGTGAAGAAAATACACGATAGTCAGTAGTTTGAGAAGCATTGACACCGTTCTGAGGTCGTCATAACTTCATATCAAGTTTAGTCGAGTCTGAGCATGTCGATTATTCACTTGATATCTCTTGGTACTGGAATTTCCATCCCATCTCCATCTTTTAATTATCCTGTATTGAAACAGTTAGTCAATAAAGAGAAAATTGATCTGAAAAATCATCTAAGTTGTTTATTATGAAAATGCGTTTAGTAACACTTCGAGAGTTTTGATTGTTTTGTCAAATGAATAAATAACCGTCAATTTCTTATACTGGAACAAGTTTGATGCACATAGAATTCGTACCATCGTTTCTTTTCCAGTTGACAACAATGTTTGATTCTGTCTAGCAGATTTCCATCTTCATTATGAAAAACCTTTGTTTCACTCGGATGTTCTGGCAATATCACAAGGATAATGCGTAGGACTCTTAGGATAGACTTGTTTCCACAGTGTGTGAAAGACAAGAGAATTGGCAATGTGTCCTAACGAGATTAATTGATGATCTCTTGGCTCTAGACTCGAAAGTGCATTTTGGTTTTAGTGATCGGAGGCTGGAGCTGACTGCCACCTTTTCAATATCAACTAACTCGGAGTGAGAAAGTCAATAGATTACGTGTTTAGTCTCCGTGAGAAATGAAACATAAATCTTTGAGTGAATTCTGGTGGCTAAGGAGGGTTTGTGCATTGCATCACTGGGTCCATGATGTTCGTCTTCTATGTCACAATCATCTTAGTGAATCTCAGCATATTTAATAACACCTTTTCTGCCTAAGTATATGGAGGGCTTCTTTCTTTACACCCTTTATCCTAACTATTCTTTTTAATTCTTCAACCCCTTCAGTGCTTACCGAGACTTCATGACTAGAACCTTATTGGGTTTATTCCAGTACTAGCTTCATCTCAGTCGGCACTATTCCCTTATTCTCACACTTTTTCGCCTCCTTTTTATGTCATACCTAAGGACTTTTACCTAACGAGTGGATTGTCCCTGGCAATCCCTCGGTTCTGGCTGAATCATTGGAACTTGTACCTAACCTTACCAACCTTATATCTCCGATAAAGTAAAATGCATGGTCAGTCTTTTGGTACAGTTCTCCTCTCCATAAAACCAATTGAAAAATTCAATTAAGGTACTTATGATATAAATATCAAAGCATTTTGTACATGATTATTTTTTCTTTTCCCAGATACGCACTAACGCCCCCCTCAAAATGTGCATCAGTAATTCGAAATTGTTTAGCACGTTTGGGCGGAGTATACACACGAGACTTAATAATCACATTTTTATTATTCATATATTTTAATCACATTTTCTCCCCTTATTAAAAATTTTAAACCCTTTGACATTTTGGATATCAATTGATTTAAATAGGTTTAAAAAAATTGGAGAAAAATGTGCCAATTATTCACAAGTCGTGTATGAAACATATTAATGCTCCCCCTCAATCGTTGAGGGTCATAGATTATTCAACACTTAAATCATCAAAGATAATACAACTTTTTACTTATACTGTACAAGATAAATTATTCACAATAAGATAATATTGACCTTAGTGTCGGAGTGACGATGTCACTCTGTTCTGCTGATCAGTCTGTAGTCAATATCTCTTAGTCGTCCACCGACAAAGCTTTCCAGACTTCGAAAGATTCTCCTGATCTTTAGTCTCCTCTCAATCACCTCGATAAAGTCTTCACTTCCTTCTTTTTCGTCTACAGACCCATTTCCTATTTCCCATGCCTTATTAAAACTTGAATAGCTTGATTTCACTTTAACCATGAAATCCTAGCTTTTCTTTGATCTTGCAATGTTCCCATCCTAAACTTGTGCACCTCATCTATTCTCATCATCTTCCTATTATCATCCCTGTCTCTGTAGATTACTGCTCTTGTTTTGAAGACAATGGTGTAATCTTCTTTGAAAGGAAAATCAGATGCATCCCAATTAGGTTGTTTCCCAATTAAGCTTAGTATGGATAGCTCTCAATGCCCAGATGCAAGGCTTAACACGCGTTTCCTTATGACAATGTTTCTGGTCCATAAACTGACCGCGTTATGCAAATTAACCTTGTCCTGCTTTGGTAGGTGGTCGAGCTTACCTTGAATATGAAGGATGTTCAAGTCTTTAAAGTAATTAGGATAAAGACTTTTGAAATCCTTTTCTGAGATCTTGTACTCGTTGTAGTTAGCTCGACGTAGAACTATCTCTCTCAAGTAGTTGTATCCGTATCTTTCATAAGTCTTGATACTGATAACATTGAGAATTTGCATATAGGATCTGACTGCATCATGATCTGAGGGCTCACTGTGTTTGTTGATTAGAAGTGCTTTTCTGCTTTCTGCTAAAACACCAGTGTTGATTACCAATAAAGCTTCACTTATGTCATATACTTGCTCACTTTCAATCCATTAATGACTGGAACTAATTCTTCAAATTCCAAATTCAGGATAAGAGCGGCTTTTAAATCTTGGATATTGTTAAAGCTCGTTTTGTTCTTTTGTCCCTGTTAGAAGAAATACTCCAGACTTTGTTGAAAACGAATTGTTGGTTGAATATTCACTGACCGTGGGAGGTCCTCCTAAGGGCAACGGAATGCTAATATCATGAACAATCCGATGACCCTCAGGATTAACCAAAATCAATCTGTTTTGTGAGAAGCTTATGCACATTATTCCAACTAAAACTGAAGTGAAATCTGTTTCTAGAAAAACCTTTCACCATCATGAATGTTAGACCTTCAAGATCGGCTTTGCTGAGCTCTTCTTTTCAATCCTTCTACAAATACCATATTGATGAATGAGCCTAATAATCATCAATCTTGTTATGAAGCTGTTTTCATCTGATCATGATGAGCTTTTGGCCAATGCATTTGCCCAGTTATTGTCAGCTTCAGGTAGTCAATTGGAGGAATGACCCATTCAGGTTCAGGAGAAGCAGATCTTTCTTCTTAAGATATTGGTCTGAACCATGTTGTTGTATCCGGTATCTTTGGCATATGAGCGTTATCCATTGGCCACTCTGGATCTGAGACATGCCCAAGATCAATGGAATGTCCCTCCATTAATTGGTCATCCACCATTACCTTTATCATAGGCTCTTCCACTAGATCCTTGCTGTGCAAGACTTACCATTTTAGACCCACCTTGGATCTTATTACCCTTGGAGGATTCTTTGGTGGTGGATGGCTTCTTAGCAGAATTAGACTCTCTTGTTCTTCTCTTCTTTGATGACTTACCCTGGTTTGATCCAGCTGGAGGGCCTTTATCATCATCGTCATCATCATCATCACCATCATGCTTTCTTTTATGGTCTTTAACCGTGTCTGCAACTTCCTTGTCCATGACATTTTCATCCTCTATCAATGCTTCCATAAGAGCATGATATAATCTGTAGTTGGCAGGATTTCTGTTGGCAGATTTGTTCTTATGCAAGGATTTGAAGAGAGCACTCTTTAGATCAAATTCTTCAAGTGCAGCTTATGGTATCACACACTGGTGGTTTAGCAAAAAGCAATTCTACATCAACAAACACAGTGAGCCCTCAGATCATGATGCAATCAGATCCCATATGCGAATTCTCAGTGTTATCAGTATCAAGACTTATGAAAGATACGGATACAACTACTTGAGAGATATAGTTCTACGCCGAGCTGACTACA
The DNA here is from genome assembly GCA_026074375.1 of Tanacetum coccineum. Classification (NCBI taxonomy): domain Eukaryota; kingdom Viridiplantae; phylum Streptophyta; class Magnoliopsida; order Asterales; family Asteraceae; genus Tanacetum; species Tanacetum coccineum. Next base: position 27,428 of record BQNB010048518.1, read on the forward strand.
ACGAGTACAAGATCTCAGAAAAGGATTTCAAAAGTCTTCATCCCAATGACTTTGAAGACTTGAACATCCTTTATATTCAAGGCAAGCTCAACCACCTACCAAAGCAGGACAAGGTTAATTTGCACAATGCGGTCAGTTTATGGACCAAAAACATTGTCATAAGGAAACGTGTCGAAGTCTTGTAGCTAGGCATTGAGAGATATCAAACTAAGCTTAATCTGGAACAACCTAATTGGGATGCATCTGGTTTTCCTTTCAAAGAAGATTACACCTTTGTCTTCAAACCAAGAGAAGTAATCTACAAAGACAGGGATGATAATAGGAAGATGATGAGAATAGATGAGGTGCACAAGTTTAGCGATGGAACGTTGACATGAATCAAAGAAAAGCTAGATTTCATGGTTAAAGATTTCAAGCTATTCAAGTTTAATAAGTGCATGGATAATAGGAAATGGACTGAAGACGACAAAAGAAGGAGTGAAGACTTTATGATACCAATTGTATGATATCAATTTTCATAGCCCGGATGATGATTCTTAGATGTGGCTAGTTTCTAGAGAGAGAAACACATAGAGAGATATTTTCTAGTGAGAGAGTGTTTTTGTTAAAGTGTAAAATGAATAATGACTAGCTCACCTCTTCCAAAGTTGGAAGATGCTTTTATAGTTCTTACAAAGAACTGGGTTTTAGTACCCGGTTCGAAACCAAAAATCATACGATTAACTATTAAACTAAGAGCTATAATAAACAGTAAAATACACGGGGTGACCGAGTCTTTTTCTAATATCTAACACGTGTCCTTGTTCAAAGGTGAACTATAAACAAAAATTATTAATATGTTATAAAATAATTTGTTTGTCAAAACTAATTTTCTTCAAATTCTCTTGCTATGTAACAGCCAGGAACTGACAAGATAGAGGATGTGGTTACTTTATGTGGATGGATAAATTCTTGAACCGTATAAGTTCTTCAGGGCCTTCAACACCTCCAACATTATATACGCGCCCTTCAACACGTCCAAGTTATTGTACGGGAACTTCCAGATCTGCAATGAATGTCAAAAAGGCAGAGTGCTCAAATTGTAAGTTCTTGGCTGAAAAGATAAAAACACTAGAGGCAAAGATAAAAATACTAGAGGGGACACTAGAGATGGAAAGGCATCCCGAGAACCACACCATTGAGTCAGCTGCAATACTTCACGAGCTATATAATGACATGGAAAAACTTGGTTTGGAGTAATTTTTCATTTAGCTAAATAAATTTAGCAAACAAGAATGTAATTTGTATGCTTTAATTTTAGAACGTTCAGGTATTTTTATTGTTATTCGTATGCTATAATGAATATATGTCATTTGAATGTCATAATATTATGGCAGCCACTATACTAACTGAATTTAGTGGTCGCTCTAAGTATTTAAGATATTCAACCAGTTGTCGCTCTGGTAATTATGGTTATATTTCTTATCAATACAATTAATACAACTTAATGTATCGGTTGCTCTAAGTATTTACCACTATAAACAATCAGTCGCTCCGGTTAATATGAATATGTGTTATGTCAACACCATTAATACCACTTTAGTTATTTATTGATCTAAATATAGATATATTTGTTCTAGTCTGTCATGTAATACAAGTGAATTTATAGATCGCTCTCGTGCATACGAATATTTGTCATATCAATAACTTAATTAAAACCAGTAGTCGCTCTGGTAAACACGGATATATGTCATGTAAATGCAATTAATAGAACTTAAGGGTTGTATAGGTCGCTCTATGTATTTAAGATACTTAACCACCATTCGCTTTGGTAAATATGGATATATGTCATGTCAATGTAATTAATAGAACTTAATGTATATGTCGCTCTATGTAATTAAGAAACTCAACCACTAGTCACTCTGGTAAATACAGATATATGTCATGTCAATTTAATTAATAGAACTTAATGTATAGGTCGCTCTATGTATTTAAGATACTTAACCACCAGTCTCTCTGATAAATACGAATATATGTCATGTCTCAATGTAATTAATAGAACTTAATGAATAGGTCGCTCTATGTAATTAAGAAACCCAACCACCAGTAGCTCTGGTAAATACGGATATATGTCATGTCAATGTAATTAATAGAACTTAATGTATATGTCGCTCTATGTAATTAATATACTCAACCACCAGTCGCTCTGGTAAATATCTTAATACAACTTAATGTATAGGTTGTCTAAAACTTTAACTAAATCAATCACTAGTCGACTTGCTAAATTTGGAGGTTTGTAAACATCTACACTTATAAGTACCCCTAAATATCCTTCTTTCCAAATACCCCTAAATTTAAAATAATCTACTCAACTCCTATTGAAAAGAGTATGGAAACTTCAACAAATGATGTAAGAGTACAAGTCATTATGAAAATCCGAGAAGAATTGGATATGAAAGTCGCTTTGGAAGAGGAAATGTTGAACCTTTTTACTCGATTATTAGAAAGAATACGACTACGTAGGTCTGAAATAATCAGGTTGGGTTCACAACATGATAATCCTCTTGTCGACCATGGTAGGGAACTTTTAGAGAGGCTAACTGGAGCGGACATGCGAAATGCAATGCAGACGATGGGGGCAAGGCACGAGTTGCAGGGTAGCATGGCTGAAAAGGTAGTGATGATCACCAACTATAAACAAATATAAAATGTTGATCTATTGGGCATCGTTTTATAGTTGAAGTATTGTCTTTTAGTTTAAGTATCGTGTTTTCATTTAAGTATCTTGTTTTGGTTTAAGTATCATTGTCGGTATCATGATGTGATCGTTTTTAACTATATTGTAACCTTAGTTCAAGTAATGAAAAAGAAAATTTTATTACTTAACCAAACTCAAAGGATACAAAAGACTAAATACAATTGTCTACATATCATCCAAATGAAAGAAATGATAATTAATACAAGACTCTGGTTGTGATTGTTGATTGTTGCTTTGAATCGAGCACTCTGGTTGTGATTGATAATAATTGTCATTCTCTGCCTGTGAAAGAAAGTTGATGCACATATTATATGAATCAAGCCTCCCTTGCACCAGTTGCCAGTCTTCCACTGCCATACCTTCTGTTGTTGTTACAGGTTCTTCACTTGCTTGAACATCATCCCAATCTATGTAAACCCGCCCATTTCTCAGTCTCTCTTCATCCAACCTAGCCTCTTCCGATAAGTGTTCCTCCCTAGTTGGTGTTCGAATCAAAGAATTTGTGCGTACGGATTTGCGCCTCTGGTTTGGCTGAACGACACATTAAATAAAACACTTACAACTATTGTTGGAAAAGGTTGATTACAACCATTACGGTTGTGTCCCTCCATGTCACACCTTGTACATGAAGCTATCATCGCGGACTCATTGGTTGAAAGGATGCGATTTTTATTTTTGGGTCTGCCAGCTGGTCGCTTGATCATAACAGGCGGTAATACCAATTGCAAGTCATTTGGAGCTTGCCACATTTTTGGATATTTTAAAGGATACACCATCTCTTCGTAAGTACTTTTTAGAGTTGTTTTCTTAAACCATGGCTTTGCCCATAAGTTGCAATTAGTCAAACCTGAAACTCGGAAAACAATAGAAACATGACCGCAAGGTAGTCCGGAAAGTTGCCATTTGCGACAACTGCATTGAAACGCTACCAAATCAACTTGATGTACTTCTAATTTGTTAAACACTTGGAACAGTTTCAAATGATCAATTGGCTTAACAGTCTAATTGGCACTCTTTAACATTCTGTCGTATACTTTTGCGGCGGCCCAATCACAAAGCTCGTTCTCAGGTGCTTCTGTTATAATAAAAAAACAGTACATAATTAGTGGAGTACAAGATGGCTTAATATTGGTAATAAAAAATAGTTAATATGGTTTTATAAAAAATAATACCTTCGTATTTATGTCGCTTTTCACAATACCACCTTTGCAATAGGTCTCGACAGTACTCAACAAGCATGGTTATGGGGACTCTACGAACAATCCTAGTTAATGAATTAATCGATTCTACACTGTTGGAAGTCATGTAGTTGTAACGACTTCTAGGGCAATATGCCCTAGACCATTTTTCAAAACCTGCTTCTTCAAGTTTTCTAACCACTTCAGGTCTATGACCTCGTAGTTCAGAAATTGCTTTATCAACATCCTCCGTAGTGTAAGCTTTACATGCCTTCCAAAAAATACCACACAGCTTGTACGTACCCTTTAGATTGCAATTCATCATTAAAGACCGTTAGCAAAATTCATGCAAACAATTATCAAAAATGTACCACAAAGCTGGATAATTGGCAGCATGTATATCTCTGATATGATGCACCAAATTAGGTGGCTTCACCTATTTGCCTCTTTAAATTGCGATTATAAAAACTATGTCCCACGAACTTGCACCCGTCTCACCCTGACGGACACACCTGTGGCAAGACTGGTATTATCTTGGTGTTACCATCCATTAACTGCTAAGAAGATTAGTTCCAGTTAATTCTCAGTTTTGTTGCGCACAGGTTTCGACACTGACCTGGCCTTATTATGTTTATTTGGAAGTACAGATGATCTGCTTGTTGTTTCTGGTACTGTGATGGGGGTGTTAATTCGAATGATGTTTGTGTGTTGGTGGGTTTATAGTGTGATGTTTTTTTTGGTGGTTTGTGTTGTGATTGGATGTTGTGGATGCTAAGAATTTAATATTTTAAGTATGTGTATGAGATTATATGCAGGCTGAATGAGGGGATATGTATGCTTTGTTAGCAATACCCTCGTTCGCCAATTTTAAGTTATAACAATAATATGGCAACTATGAGAAAGAATCTACATGACTTCCGTTGATAATATGTAGTGCCATATTTCTACCTCCCCATGCTCGCTTGTACGATATGTCTATCTTCCAATCGTCACTACCTATATTGTTGTATTCCTTTATACTTATACAACCCTTATTACTATCTATTCATTTTATCAAACTAGTATATTAACCAATATTCATTAGTAGCGTTACGATGTTTAGGAGTCTATTTGTGTTTTAGAACATGTGTGGGTGTCTTTGTAGTAGCCGCTTACAATGAATGTATTTTCACTATTTCTGACATTCAGAGTGTATACGTTCCATTTGCAATCTGGTTGGGCACATTTAACACTATAACTCTTTGAAGAAGATTTGATAACCGCATATTGAAAGGATTCTCTTAAAGATTTTACACCTATAGTGTACATGCATTAGCTCTTTATTATGCACAAAGTAATCACCTATGACTAATAACATGGTTTTCAACACAAGTGATTTTTTAATATAAGGTTGGGGTTTTTTTTACTTTTTTTTTATATTTTATATTTTTTTTATTTTTGAATTTTAAAACAAGAATGAAACTTTCGAGGACGAAAGGATCTTCAAACCAAATCAACAAACACAAAACGTAGGAATCGTAAACACTAATCCCCGGCAACGGCGCCAAAAACTGATTCGCAGTTTTACGTACCTATAAAATATATAATAAAAATACTACTTAGGTAAATTCCAACTATTCACCTTTAACTAAGGTAAAAAGTTAAAACTTACAAAAATAATATAATATATATAATATACGTATGTTCAACCGGGTAAGTATGATCACCCGAGTCGTTATCCCCAATGACTAGTGAAATTGAAACCACGTTTAAGTTCGGATCCTGATTTGAATGTAGCAAGGATATTTTTGATGATCTATATCTACTAAAAAGGAACAACAATTAAAATTCTAATAAAAAAACGCAAAACGGGACACTAAAACTAAGGCCAAAAACCTAAATTCTACAAAATTTAACCTAATTTTTATTTTTCTTTTTAAATGTATTCTAATTGACTAAAAACGAAGTTTAAAAAAAACTAGAGTGAAAACGGAGTTAAGACGAGGGTTAAAATTGAAAAACGAGAACACGAACGAAACCCGTTCTTTAGAAATATGAATTTTTACAAAATAGACCCTACGAAATTGAAATTAATTTTCCTACAAACTTTATATAAAAAGAAAATTTTATAAAAAAGATTTTTATTTTTCTGAATATTTTTCTATTTTTTATGATTTTTTAAAGATTTTAAAGAAAATAAAAGATTAAAAATACTAAACTTAAAGTAAAAATTCTAGAAAAATTTCAGAAAATAGCTTAAGCTATAACAAACCTAGGAAAAATAAGCTAAAAGTTTGAACTTATAAAATAAGCCACGAAATAAGCTAAACAGCTTATATAGCTTATAAAGAGAAAATGGGTATAAAGATTAAGTGAAAAGAAGGTATAACGGATGAGCTAATGGAGCACAATGGTTAACGCGTATGGTTTATAACTGGGAGGTCTAGGGTTCGAGTGTGGTGGGTACCCCTTTTTGCACTTTTCTATTTTTTTTTACTTTTTGAAAAACTAATTACTAGAACTTATAAAGGACACAAAATTAAGCTATTTTAATAAAAGAACCTTAAGCTAAAATGAAGTAATAAGCTCTAGGACAGCTTATTAATAAGCTGTCACAGAAAGTAAGCTTTTGGGCTTACTTTCACTTAAAGGCTTATAACTAGCTTATTTTAAGCTCAAATCCAAAAAGGAAAAGTGTTCTAGAAAGCTTGAGATGAGCTTATTCTATAAATAAAATGAAAACTAACCTAGGAATGATTTTAAACTACTGAAAATTGTGATGAAACAGTCAAACTAAGAAATCTAGGAGAGAAACTTAAAACCAAGTTAAGCTATAATCCTCTAAAAGCTAAGACAGCAAATAATCTTTTGAAAACTTAACAAACAACCTATAGACTACTTAACTAAATGAGAAAAACAAACACTATAAGCCGGAAATCAAATTTAAAAGCTTTCAAATATTACTTACTGTTTTTGGTCTTTTTGGTTTTTAAGTGACTTTTGACAACTGAATTTAAGCTAGAAATTAAGCTAGAAAATGCAAGTTAAGCTAAGATTTATCTAAAACTACTTGAAAACTAGAACATATCCAAAATTAAGCCCTTAATTCCTATATTTGCTAGCTTAAACTTAAGCTTAAAATACCAACAGTATTAACTCTTGTTAATACTGCTGGTGCAATTGACCAAGAGGAAAACACAAGTGCAGGGTACCTAAGAGTTGATCCTGCACTTATAACACTCAAAATGAGTGAGGTAAACAAGAGTTAAGAGCACTCAACAACTTAGATCACTCAAACCCACTTTAAGCAATTAAAACTTAAGCTACAAAATGCCCTGGTGCAGGAACATGCATAATAAGCTCTAATCTTTTCATTTCTAAAATCTAACTTATAAAAACTCTTTAACTAATAACTTTAAATGAAATTTAAACTGGTTTAATGAAAAACTAAAGCTTACTTTGACTATTGGTGGTCAAAGAAGCTTAAACCAAACACCCCTTTAAGATTTTGACAGATTTGAAAAAGCTTTTTAAAATGAAAACTAATGGTTAAACCTTAACAACCAGATTATTAATAGCTTATAACCAACTTAATTAACATGATCTAACAACTGATTTAACCTAAAACTTAAGATCTAAGATAATGCTACTTTTTTTTTGGTTTTTTTTATGAATTTTTATGACAGAAGAGTAAATCTAAAGATCTATAACTAATAAGCTAAAACAGATGAAAATTAATGACTAATAAGCATAATGAAAGAGTAATAAACACAAATAAGCAACTATAATAAGCAAATAAGCAAGAATAAGCAGATTATCTAATATTAAGCTAAAAATTAAGTGAAAGTGAAATCTAAAAGAGAACTTACAATGAGCTTCAGCAAGAACAGAAGCTAGTGCTCATAGAGCTAATCAACAAGCTCTTCTAGCTTATAAATAAGCTAGAAGTAAAATCCTTGGGATTCCTTCCATGATTGAATCCCCTTCCATAAGTCCAAAATCCATAAGCTAAGGTAATTAAGCTGTTTTTAAGGTTTAGGTATGTTTAATAACTTTTGAGCTCAATTATTAGCTTAGAGACTAATAAGAGCTTAAGATGAGCTTATTACAAGCTTACGAAACAGTAGCAACCATTGAGATTTATAAAAACTTATTATCAAAAATGATTAATATAAAAGTGAAACACTATTTCATTGATTTAAAAGCAGCTTACAATACTAGGAAAAAGAGATTACAATTATCTAAAAACGATTTAAGGAAAAATTACATAAGCTAAACAATTAAGCTAAAAATACTAAATTAAGCTACTACTACTAAAAACTACTCTCCTTGTGTGTGAGAAGTGGCCTCTATTTATAGCACTCCAAGAAGGTTCTAGCATCAAAATCAGTTAGACGTGCCTCTCAATCCGTGCCCTTCATTTCTTCAATTATTTGAGCTTGAATCTCATCCGTTTAATCATATGTGGTCATTTGAGGATTGCCAAGCTGGCAATCCTTGATGTGACATTTATGCTAGTTTTATGAGTGATTTAGCATAAAAACCCATTAAAATTTGTGCTTCTTGCCATAGTCACGTGTCTTGAGCTTGAGGGGCAGCCAATGAGGGCTTTGATAAGAC
>BQNB010048519.1:0-42527 GCA_026074375.1 Tanacetum coccineum
CATGAAATTATAACGCTATTTTGACAAAAAAGAGCGCTATTTTGATGAAAAAGAGCAATGCATCGTTAGTCCTCAATTATACATGGCCTGATCAACTATGTATAATTCAGGAAGGTACCATGCCTTGCTGAGAGTAGTCACTCTAAAAACCTCTTAAGGAAATAATTTTCTACTTATATCATGTTTTGTGTGCGTATTCATGGAACGCGTTTACTTTTGAAAATCGAATTAGTAACCCTATCAACTAAGCAGACCTTCACTCCGTCTTACTATAAAGTCGGCATCATCTTATATCAAATCCTAAGCCGAGACACATCACTAGTCGCCCTAGGACAATTCGCTATCAAATTTACTCGCCATTAGAGAATTTACTAAATCACCCATTCAACATAAACTTAATGCCTATAGAACTTGGTAGTTTCGATGCTATAATCGGTATAGATTGGTTGTCGAAGTACCAAGCGGTCATTATGTGTGCCGAGAAGATTGTCCACATTCCCTGGAGAAATAAAACCTTAATCATACATGATAACGGAAGTAACCAGGGAAATGTGACACGATTAAACATCATTTCGTGCACTAAAAAGCAGAAGTACATGCAAAAAGGATTTCCTATCTTTTTGGCACATGTCACTGCAAAGGAGGTTGAAGACAAGTCGGAGAAGAAGCGACTTGAAGACGTGCCAATAGTTCGAGATTTTCCTGATGTATCCCCTGAGGACTTGCCGGGTCTTCCTCCGACTCGACAAGTGGAGTTTCAAATTGATTTGGTACCTGGTGCTGCACCTGTAGCACGGGCACCTTATCGATTGGCGCCTTCCGAGATGAAAGAGTTATCTGAGCAACTAAAAGAGCTATCCGAATAAAGGCTCTTTATAAGACCTAGTTCCTCACCTGGGGAGCTCCCGGTTCTTGTTTGTCAAGAAGAAGAAAGAGGATCATTCCGGATGGTGCATTGATTTACCGGGAATTGAACAACTACGGTGAAAAACCGTTATCCGCTTTCCCCAAGAATTGATTAATGATTTATTTGATCAGCTCCAAGGGTCGAGTGTCTACTCGAAAATCAACCTGAGATCTGGTTATCACCAACTAGGAGTTCGAGAAGAAGACATTCCGAAGATAACTTCAGAACTCGTTCATCGGCCCATTTACGAATTTCAAGTTATGCGTTTGGTTTGACCAAACGCACCTGCGTATTCATGGACCCTTATGAATCGGATATGCAAAACCATATCTGGATAAAATCGTGATTGTCTTATTGACGATATCTTATATATTTCAAAGAACCAAAAAGAAATGAAAGAACACCTTAGCAAATCTTAGAATTGCTTAAGAAGGAGGCAGGAGTTGTATGCTAGTTTTCCAAATGTGCATTGAAATTTTGGATTCCTAAAGGTCACAGTTCCCTAGGTCACAACGTGTTCGATAGTGAAGGAATTCATGTGGATCCAGCAAGATCGAATCCAATCAAAGATTTGGACATCTACTAAGTAACCAACGGAGATTCGTCAATTTTAGGTCTTGCTGGGTATTACGAAGTTCATTAAGGGTTTTCAAAAGATCGCCAAACCAATGACTAAGCTTACTCAAAAGAAGGCTCATGTTTGAATGGGTCGATAAACAAGATAGCAGCTTTTAAACTGTTAAGCAAAGTTGTGCAGTGCACCAATCCTTGCCATTACACTGAGGAAGCGAAAGATTTCATAGCATACTGCGACACTTCAAAGAATGGTTTGGGCGCAGCGCTGTATTGATGGCAAAGAGAAAAAAGGTGATTTCGTATGCATCACGCCTGTGTTGAAAAATCCATGAGGAAGAATATACAACTCATGATTTAGAACTTGGAGCTGTGGTTTTGATTGTTCGCTCTCAAGATCTGGAGGACATTTATTTATTGGAAAACTAAGTGTACCGGTGTTCTACCGAATCACAAGAGTTTGCAATCACATTTTAGATCAAAAAGAGTTGAACATGAGGCACGCCGATGGTTAGAGTTGGCTAAGTGATTACGATTGCGTTATTGTTATCACCCGTGAAAGCAAATGTCGTTAGCTGATGCTGTGTGCAGGATTAAGAAAAGAACGAGAACCACACCCGTTGAGAGTTCGTGCTTTGGTATTGACTATAGTTTGGGACCTTCCCAAACAAATCTTGAATGCTCAGACCGAAGCACATAAACCAGAGAACATCAAGAAAGAAGATGTTGGGGGAATGTTGATTGAAAATGCTAAATTTCCAGAAGTAATTAGAGAACAAAAGTTCTGGACCCACGTGCGGTGGAACCCTGTGCCTCAAATGGCAGGAGCTGGTTGGACGCTGGTTACCACTTGCTATGGCGATTTGCGGACTGTATAGATCATGCATGAGTCCCACAAATTCAAAATACTCTAATTCATCCGGGGTTCCGACAAAATGTACAAGACTGAACGAAAGCTATATTGGTGGCCCAACATGAAGCCGACATAGCCACTTATGTTAGCAAATGTGCTTTGACCTATGCTTAAGGTCCAAGGCTCCGAACATCAAAGGCAATCAGGATTGTTGGTACAACCTAAAATACCCGAATGGAAGTGGCGACAACATCAACATGGATTTGTCACGAAGCTTCCATAAGACAGTCTCAAGGCTATTGATAAATTTGGGTGATCGTTGACCGAATCTCACATAAGTCTGCGATCTATCACACCATTGAGAGGAGGGACCGATCCTTTGGATAAACTTGCAAGATTATATTTAATGGAGGTGGTACGAGGCATGGGATACCCCGTCTCAATCATTTGCGATCTGTGACCCTGAGATTTCGCAATCTAATTTTCTGGGGTCACTTCAGACGCGTTGGGTACTAATTTGGCATATGAGTACTGCGTTACCACCACAAACACGACGGGCCAAAGCGATGAGGGGGACCATTCAAACTCTCGAGATATGTTACGGCTTGTGCAATCGACTTTGGAAAGGGTTGGGGTTAAACATTTGCCATTAGTCGAGTTTTCATTCACAATAGCTATCACGCTAGCAACAAAGCCGGCACCATTCGTGAATCACGTATGTTCGGAAAGTGTCGTTCACTGTTATGTTGGACTGAGGTTGGAGAAGGCTCATATTACTCGGTCGCAGAACTAATTCAAGAGACCACTGAGAAAATCATCCAGATCAAGCAAAAGGATTGCTCTTAAGCCGCTCGTGATCGACAGAAGTGTTATGCCTGACTTGAAGCGTAAACAATGAATTCCAGTCGGGGATAAAGTCATGCATCTTAAGTTCTCGCCTTGGAAAGGGGGTCGTGCGTTTTGGAAACGGGGGAAGTTAAACCTAGTATGTTGGACCTTGTAATGTATAGTAAGAGGTTGGAGAAAAAGTGGCTTTACAAGCTTTTGTAAAAAAAAAACTTTTTCCCTAAGAAAATTGAAACCGGAGTTCATTAATACCGTTTCATGTATCTAATCTGAAAAAGTGCCATGCCGACGAACCATTAGCCGTTCCGTTGGATGGACTTCATCTTGATGACAAGCTTCATTTTGTTGAGGAACCGGTAGAAATAGTGGACCGGGAAGTTAAACGGTTGAAGCGAAGTCGGATTCCATTAGTCAAAGTTCGGTGGAACTCCAAGAGAGGTCCTGAGTTCACGTGGGAGCGTGAAGACCAATTCAAGAAGAAATATCCACACCTCTTCACCAAGACCACACCGTCGTCAAGTGCTGCATCGAGAGCCTTGAGGACAAGGCTCGTTTAACGGGGGAAGTCTATAACACCCTGTGTTTTCAAGTCATTGACGACGTCGATAAATACACTATTTATTTTTAGCGTTGTACGCGTTTGCTTGTAATTTCATGAATTAAGTTTAAATCGCGTAAGCTAAAAATTAGCGTTCAATGTAAACGGGCACCAAACAATTAAATGTTTACATCAAGCAAGGGTTATATAATTATTTTGAGGATAATTATTAACTTTGTTCATTTTATTTTTATCGGATACGTAAAGTGTATACGTTTCGCGATAAATTGCGTTTAGGCACTCCCGGAACCACAAAAACTTTCCTACGCTTCAACAAATACCCACTTTTATACCCAATACACAAAAATTTCATAAATATATCATGTATATCTTTGTTTTACCGAAAATCATGCATCATATACAAAGATATACATGAAAAATGAGATAACCTTGCAACTTGGTCAATTACACACCATACCTCATTATGGCAACACCATACCTAGCTTACCTTGACCAAAGACCATGCCATGACCATCCTTTGAACCATGCTTGGACTCTTTGACTAGAATAACATCTTATATACATGCAAGTAACAAGTGAAAGACTTATACACACTTTACACTTAGGAAAATCAAACCAAAAACCCTCTTTTGCTCTCTACCATCTCACGGCATCAAAACCCCAACCACACAAACCCATACAAAATTTTAATCAACCCATACACACTTATACACATCCATTATAAGACATTCTAAGGTGTTTCCATCCATTGAATCACCATTTACAAGTATTAAGCAAGTAAAAGAAAACTAGGGTTTTGTTAAGGAAAGTAAGGGTTTATAAGTGCAAGCTTGGTTTTTGTGGCTAAACAAGGGTTTAGTACTAGCTCATCATCATCCTCATACATCTTAAGGTCCACTTGAACTCTTTATGTTCTCATAACTTTCATTTTTATGCATATGATTATTCTATTTAGCTTAAATCACCATTTAGGATCTTTAACATGTAAAGAGAAGTTTTTATTTGTTGTCATCATAATGTACACATTTATATATCCTATGATGTTGTTGACATCATGTTAAAAGGGTCACACAAGTGATTTACACACTTGGTTATGTATAAAAATGATTATGAAACAACAAACTAGTTAAATTAAGATTCTTAAGTTAAGTTTGTTGGGGTTTTAAAGTGTGTTAATGGATTTGTTAACATGGGTAACTTGGACATATAAGAACTATTATGGTACCATGGACTCTTATTATATGTATCACATATGACATATATGAAATATAAGACTTGGGGAAATTTACAAAAGTGGAAAAATATGAAAACAAGGATATATATGGACTTAACAAACTCAAGCAAACATTCTGTCCAAAATCGTATAAAAATATACTTATAATATATTTTTATAAGATAATACATTTCACGACGATTCCGAAAAGGTAAGAAACTTATTAAACGGATTAATAACGAAAAAGATACGTTAAAAACGAGGTTTTTTGGTTTAAACGCTATAATAACAAAGTCGTAAATAAATTTTTATAAAAACATTTTTATAAAAATTATAAAACAGCAAGTATTGATATTTTTAACAAATAATACATATTTTTAGGATTTCAAAATGATAAGAATCGTAATTTTTCAATTAATAACGAACGAGTTATGAATTTCGCGAGTTTACGACAAATAATACTTTTATAAAACTATTTTTATAAAAGTTACTATTCACGACAGAAAGTTATATTTTTGTAAACCTCATAAATATATAGAACTTTCAAATACGAGAACGTCCTCGAAAGAATCGTTAAAAACGGAGCTATAACGAATAAAAATATACATAGGGTCTGATGTGAACAGTAATTTTTACTGTTCACCAGTAGGTCCGAAATTCGAAAATGTCAATTTATGATAACTCGTCTTGATACGAAAAGATGGGCATAAGAAACGCGAGAATCGGGTTTAAAACGCAAAAGTTATGCTAGTTTTACTAAAACGGTAATTATAAACGTTTTAACTTATTAAACACAATTTTACCAAAACCATTAGTTGGTGATTGAGCTATATAGAATATTATGTGGTTATCAAAGTACTATATTACTAGGGAGTTTCATAATGAGGCCTCTTCGGATGGCGTTTCGACGAGTTGTTGGATTTACGATTTAAAGTGTCCTAACTCCTCGAACGTCATGTCATGACCTCTTTAATTATGATAGCCCGAACGATAGTACGATGTAACAACTATAGGATTATATTCAATGTTATCAATATAAGTACTCGGTACTTATACGACCTATGATAATTTAGGTTGCATTCGATCTTTTACGTGACGCATTATCTGCGATATTTGGATTATCAGAACTCAAGGTGAGTTCATAGCCCCACGTTTTACATGCTTTTGTTTTTACAAAGTTTTTGGGGTGAAAAACATGCAATGTTTTACAACTGGACACAAGTGGTTAAGTTTTATATTATGATTACATGTTGCCTAAGTAGCGATAACCCAATCTGAGCCCATTATCATGAACTGTTAATTACGAGCGCGAATGTTATGAATAGATCTATTGGGTTTTGACAACCCCGTTCGGGTGATTAGCTATCACTGAACAACGAACGTATACCATGTCGAATATAGGATGTTGCGGGTTAGAACATCACCACGGGCAATGGAGGCCATTAATTTGGTACTCACATACGTCAAGCTTCAGTGTCATGAGCTTAGAGCAACGTAATTACATTTATATGATGTCTGCATTTGTTGCATTATCATACACTTGGGAGATCTTGTGGTCCTACAATATATGATTTATCAAACCTATGAATTCACCAACATTATTGTTGACGTTTTAAAGCAATGTTTTTCAGGGGATCAATAAGCACAAGGTGCGATGGATACATTGGTGGTTTTGAATTGGATGTCATGCATTAAAGATTTTGTCGCATTTCATTTTGTTATCTGTTATGGGCTGAAAATCTTTGTATTTTGATCAAGTGAACAAGTTAAGCTTCGGGCTTATGTAACAATTACTTTGTTAAATCCAATGTATCGTTTTTCCAATGACTTTCCTCTTTTGCGGGATCGTTCGATATATATCTTTGTAGTTTGATCTGGAAGTAAACAGCCCCGGACCCATATTCCGCTGCGACCCAATTTGGGGGTGTTACAATTCACGACATTATTATTATGACATGTATGATTATATGAGCTCGTGGGCATTCCTTATTATTTATGTTTATACTATCCATGATATTTCATGACTTCTTTTACTTCGTATTACCAAGCTTTACATGTTTATTTCTATTCTTCATACACATGAACAGAATGCCAAGATTAATTGTCTTAAACAAACTCTTTCTGAACAATTACAAGAAAAAGAATCATTAATGAAAACTGTTACAGTTCTCAAAAATGATTTTAAGAAAGAATAATCTAGAAATATTGATAGAGAAATTGCTTTAGAAAACAGGATCAAACATCTTGATAATATTGTTTATAAATGAGATCAATCAGCGCAAACTATTCATATGTTGACAAAACCAAATTTTTTCTATGATCATTCCACTAAACAAGCCCTAGGTTTTCAAAATCCTTATTATCTTAAAAGAGCTCAGTAGTTGGAACCCAAGCTTTATGATGGTAATGTCATTCCGAATACTTATACGATTGAGATTCCTGATTCTGAAGAGACTCTAATGCTTAGTGAAGAGAATCATTCTAAAATGCTTTTAAAACAATAAGATCCAATGGTTTTAGAAAATATAGTTAATACTAAACTAGTTGATTATGCTACTCTTAACAAAATTTCTCATGATTTTGAACAACGATTTGTTCTACAAACTGAATTATCTACTGAACAAGCCTTTTGGACTCAGAATTCATTGAATTATTCAAACCCTAGTCCTTCTTGTACACTAACCAAAGTAGAGGTTCCAAAAAAACTTCCTAAATTAAGTATGGTAAATACGAGTTTGAAGAAACTTAAATACCATCTTATTGGCTTTAAAAAGGTTGTTAAAGAAAGAACCACTACCACAGCTATCACTGAAGGCATGTGGGGGTTTGAACATACAAAAGCTTATTTTAGGGATAAAATTATTCCATTTGTTAAAACACTCAAGGACATATTCAATAACTTCGATCAATATTTAATTGATGAACTTACTGAAGTCTAAAATGTTTTTAAACAAATGGAACAGGCCGTTGAACAACATATTTTGGAGTTTAAAATGTTTGAAGTTAAAATGAATCAAGTTTTAAATGAAAATGAACGACTCTTGGAACAAGTCATTAGTAAAGATATAGTGAACATTATTGTGAATTCTTCTGTGGATAATGCTTATGTGAATGTTATTGAATGTGAAAAGTGTCTCAAACTTGAGATTGAGCTTCTCAATAAAAAGGATTTCATTGAAAAAGAGACTTACGATAAACTATTCAGAAGTTATACCACTCTTGAAAAACATTTCATTTCTTTAGAAGTTGATACTCAACTTAATCAGGAAATTTTCCAAAGAGTCAATTCTGTTTCAAATCAAAGTGCTCCAAATTTTGATCAATATTTTGAATTAAACGAATTGAAAGCTCAGTCACAAGAGAAAATATAGAACGACATATTTCTTGCTTGCATTGAAGAAGTCTCATTTTTAAGGTCTCGATTTCCAAACATTTTTCTTGGTTAACCTTAGCATGTCCGTCTAGTTGGGTTTGCAAGTCAGTTAAGATGGCAATCATAGAAACTTTATCAGATGTGTCAGCAGATACCTCAGTTGGAACATTTTGGGCTTCGGTGTCAAGAAGATACTGATGATACGGGATCGTATTGTCATCAATCTCAGTCTCAGCATCGGAGTCTAAATGTTCTTCCTGGTGCATCTCCTGACTCAACTGATAATCCACATTATCAAAGATTTGATTGTCATTGGAGTGTACCTCATTGACTTGACTGTTGGTGGCACTGGTGGATGACAAGTTGGCCATGAAAGCGGCAGCAGCATTGGGGCCTTCATCCACGTCTGAGTCATATGCATCCTCATGATTGGCTTGAAACATGTTTGTTGTAGTCATTGCCAGAGGTTGATCATATGTTTCTTCATTTGTTGCCATTGAATAACGTTGTTTATGAATGATCTGATCTTAAGTGATTGTTGATTGGTGACTTGATTTGAAGTTTATGATTTTCGGGTAAATTTTGAAACAGTAAAATGCTGTTTTGAGGCTCTAAATGACCCCGAATGGCTTAAAAATGACAGGGCTCTCGCTCGCAGAGGAAGAGTCTTGACCGTTGGGCCGTTTCCGAGCTGGTATAAAAATTTCGGAACAATCCGACTCAAATTTTTTTTTGCGGCAAATCAAGCAAAACACAACTTAGCTTGATCAAAACGCAATGAACTTACACTCAAAACGCAACGAACTTTGTGGTCAAAACGCAATGATACTTGTTGTCAAAACGCAATGATATCTTCCTCAAAACGCAATGAAATTTTTCTCAAAACGCAATGAAAGTTTTGCTCAAAACGCAATGACACTTGAAGTCAAAACGCAATGGACTTTTCTTGTCAAAACGCAACGAAACTTGGGTCAAAACGCAATGTGTAGAAAATTTTGCCAGCGTAACGTTTTATTCAAAACGCAATGATATTTCTTCAAAACGCAACCTGTGATTTCAAAACGCAACTTGTTGTCGAGCAAAACGCAATGAATGAAATCAAAACGCAATGCTTGAAAATTTTTGGCAGCGTAGCGTTTTAGTCAAAACGCAATAGAAATCTTCAAAACGCAACCTGTATGCTCAAAACGCAACATGAATATGCTCAAAACGCAATATGAAGACTAACAAAAACGCAACACTTCTAGCTTTTTTTTCTAATCCACTTCGAACCCAAAACACAAACAAACCACGTCTCTTTTTTTTGTTATGATTTGCGAACCAATAAGCACAAAAAAAACAATCACGTACACCCCCTTTTTTTATGAATTCGATCAAACAAAAAAATAAAATAAAACAAACAATCACTTTTGGCTCTTGATACCAATTGTAGGATCCCTAGATCATTCCATAGATTAATCACAAGATCAATAGCACAAAAGATTAAACATTAAAGAACTTTTTGATTGAAAGAAACAAGAGTTGCTACAAACCTAAAGATGAAAAATATTTGAGTAGCTATAAATGTCTAAACCTAAAAATGAGAAAAGCTGGCATTATATCGCCTCACAAAAAAGTCCTAAAGAGGCTTTTGAAGGGCCCATTTCGGGACTTTTACAATAAAAAATGCCCATTACATTAAATTACATGGTCTTTCGAGCTAGACTTTTGTCTTGTATCTTCGAGTGACCGAAGCTTCTTTGTTCGGGTCCATTTATGTGCTTCCCTAACAAGGTCTTGTTTTCTTTTTTGAAAATAGTTATTTGGTGATGATTCTAAACTTTTATTTTTGGTTTTAAATCCTTAATTTCACCTTTCAATTTATCATCTAAAGCCTTGTTTGATGTTTCATAAAATTTATTTGTTTTTTACTGTCATCAATTTCACATTTTAGTTTCTCAATTAAAGAAGCAAGCAAATCACGTTCTTTAGCAAGATCATCATCATCCTGGTCATCTTGTTCTCTATCATAACTCATATCCAATGAATCAATAATTATGTTATGTTCATCTTGATCAACTGGATATGTGTCGTTAATAGATTCAGGGTTGCTTTGGGGGGAGTTCCCTTTCAATGGCAAAAAGTTATAGTCATCATCATTATTTTGTATCTTTTGCATTGGCTCAGATCAAGATGGGTCCTGAATTGTTTAGGCCGCATCTATAGGTAGTAACCTCTTGAATCTGTGCCATGTACAGATAATGTGCTTCCAATTCTTGGTCTTCAGGTTCATCATCAGTGTCATGCCTCCAATGAGCTTGTTCATCATTCAATTGAAATCCAGCTTCCTCTTGCTTATACAATAGCATTTTCTCCCTGTGATAAGTTATATCCTTGGCTCGTTTTGGTTTTTAACATTCCCTTGATACATGCTTATATTCCTTGCAATTATAACACTGAATCCTAGACTGCTGCACCACCGGTGTACCTACATTCTCCCTAGCCCCAACAACATTAATCTAGTGCCACTGTTAATCCTTGGAGTATTATCCTAATTTGCTCTACTAGTGTTTGATGAAGTTCTAAGGTTGTTGTTGGTGGGTTTGTAGATTTTCTTGAATGATAGAGAAATTAAAGCCATGAGTTTATCAATCTCCTCCTTTGACAATACAACATCTTCAGCAACCATTTTAGGTTCTTGATCATAAGTTGGTGGAGGAGAGTTGACAATTGCTTTACCTCTATTTCTGGTAGCAGCTTGTTGTGCTCTGGTTGAAGAATTGTTAGTGTAATGAGTATGATGGTTTTGAGGATGGTAAATTGGTTGTTATTGAGCAGCATGTGTAAGTGGATTAGAAGTACGTGCTAGTCTTTCAGCTCTTATCTCATTGGACATCTTAGGTTAAGTCAGTGTTGCTTCTACATGTCATAAAGTTTGTGTAGGAGCAGCTTCCACTTCTTTACTTCTGCTTACAAGCATCACAAACCTTTGCATTCTGTTGGAGTTGAAGTAAGAATGAACTTCATTTTATGTTGGTAACATCACACTGATTTCTAACAAGCTTATTCATCATCTTGTAGAACCTTGAGTAATACGAATTCAAGTGATTCACCATCCCGTGATGTGAATTTTCCAAACTCCATATTATAGATGGTTTCAAGATTCTTGAAACACTTGATTGATTCACCTATTTCAACCTTTCAATAGCTTTTTACATTTTACATGCATTTGGATAAGCATCAACTGTGGAGTAGATATCATTATCTATCCCTATGAGAATTATCTAAACAGCTTTAGCTTCAGCATTCAGTTGATCTTGTATGTCTTGTGAAACATTCTTATAGTTCTTCATATACCTTTTTGTAGTGGTTTCTGAACTACCTTCTGCAACTGGAATAGTCTTCATAGTCCATTTGAATTTGTAGGGTGGATTCTAGAGACAATAGTGGATGAGTTCATTGTTAGGTTTGGTGTCGATGTATCTCTTGATTCTGGATTTCCACTGAACGTAATTACCAGGTGTTAACATTGGTGGACGGTCTTTACCACCTGCTTCCATGATGGCATTATGAAGAGCATTCGATGTTTGAGTTTGAAAATTGGTATTAGTATTTGACATTTTGATTTTTTTTGTTATGAATGGATATCGAATCTTAAATTTTTGAAGTGATTGAGTTGTGGTTTGTGTTTTTGTAAAAATGATTAAATCTGCTCCTAATAGAATGGATTAATTTCTCCTTCCTGTAGACAATGGGTTATTCTCCTCTTGAAGAAATGGATTAATTCTCCTCCTTGATAGAAATGGATTTAATTCTTTCTCCTAAAGAAATTGATTTAATTTTCCCCCCCCCCCCCCCCCCCTACTAATGAAATGGATTAATTCTCCTCCTGAAGAAATAGATTAATTCTCCTCCTAAATAAATGGATTAATTCTCCTCCTGAAGAAATGGATTAATTCTCTTCCTACAAAAATGGATTAATTCTCCTCCTGAAGATATGGATTAATTCTCCTCCTGAAGAAATGGAATAATTCGCCTCCTGAAGAAATGGACTAATGTTTCCTCGCTAATTCACCATGCTAATTAGCCTTGCTAATTCGCCTTCAAAGCTACGAGACTAAGCTTCTTTAAAACACAAAAAGACACATATTTGGACGATTTTACTCGATTTTGCTTGTACTTCTTACTTATCTAAGCCTAGTAGAACCTTAAAAACATAAATTTTAACAAATTTGACACGAAAAAAAATAAAATCAAGATATTGAGAAGAAAAACATTTTCGAGCCAACAAGACTTAAAAGATCAAAATTTTGATATGTTTTCTAGGTTTTACTTGTACTTCTAACTAAAACTATGGTTAGACTTAAGAGAACAAATACATTCTTTATGGTAGTTGAACTATCAATAAAAAGTTTAAAGATCTTTTATGTAGTTCGAACAAAAAACAATAACAAATCACCAAAAACACCTTGGCGTATGATACCACATGTTATCCTAAATATCTAATCCATATCATAACTAGAATAAGCAACCAATAAGCTCATATGAGCCGAATAAGCAAAGAAGAAAAGAGAAAAGTAGAAAGGAAAAAGAAAGATGTATTAGAGAGAGAAAGTAGAGGTGGATGATTACACATACAAGAAATGATAACCAACACCCTCTTCATGTGTGGAGAGGGTTCTATTTATACCCTTGAGCCATAAGTGGCACGTGGGCTTACTACTTAGGCTGGGCTTGGCTTATCTTGGGCTTTGAGCCTGAAACACGAACAATATTAGCTTAATGTCCAAGCCCGTTAATCCCGACTAGCCTATTACATAACAACACTGATTACGACTACGACGACTGATAACATTCTTGTTCGGCTTATATAAAAATAAGGCTAACATGTTTCTATATTAATGGTGAGGATTATGAGTTAGAGGATCTTGGTAAACCTGCTAACTTTAAGAGATACATTGTTAGATCTTGGATCTAAATGAATGACTCAAAGACTGTGAATGAAATGATGCTGTCCATTAAGGAGATAATCATATTCTTGGAATTTATTTTATCTTTAACCTATCGGTTTGATGATGAGGTTTGAATATGTTTCCTTTTATAGAAGTCTCACAAAGATAATATCTTGTATAGATATTTATTGCACGTAAAATGACATAAGTGTTTACTCGTAATCAAGTAATTAACTATGATTAAAACTTCCTCATTTATGAACTTTAAATATATAAAGATGATTTGATTGTCATACTTGTTTTTATGGAAAGAAGTATGACAAATTAGAGTTGAAGAACTTTTTATTGTTTGATTACCTTACGAGGACGATAAGTAATCAAATAAGATTTTATGAATCCAATATAATCTTTACGAGTTTACAAAAATGCTAGAATCTGAGTATGGATTAAAAGCACGCATCTAATGTGCATAATCTTAAGTTTAAATTGTTAAATAAATCACTTGTTGGATTTGATTTTTAATTATAAATAAGATATCTTACGAGTATTTCTGAAAGCTAGTGGGAGTAAATTTGTTTTTACTTTTTGAAAATCAATTATGTTGTTGAACATATTAGAGACAATTTATTTATCTAAGTAAGATTTTATCCTTTAGATTGAAATAAAGTTTCATGTTAGAATTTTAGAAAATGAAACATGCAACTCAGAATATATATTTGGATACATATGTGGGTGAATTAAGTCTAAATGCAATATGAAATATCATTGAGTGAAACTAGAATGATCTATCTCACTTGGCGAGATTAAACACATGAATGGAAACCTTAAGTCCCACTAAAGGATTCATTATGTACATCATATTGTATATGTGATTAGTTATATCATTTGCATGGGTGTAAGATGATTTGACAACATTAGAATCTAATTGAAAGATATTTGAAGGAACATTCTGATTAATGTTTAAATTAGGAATTCATTCCTAGAATTAATAATGAAGATACTATGGATATACATTGTGGTAATCATAGTAAGATCATTATGATCAACAAACCTTGGTTTAGTGTGATATCCAAACATTATCATAGAAGTGTTTAGAATTTATGGTAGTTTAGCATAGTGTTGTTGTATACACTAGTGTTTGTTTTAATTGAGATGATACTCAATCTTCGTCAAAGCAAGTTTTTGATCATGAATGACAATGTTGCTGGCTACACATATTTTTAGTTTAAAAACATAGTTGCATAATACGATATTAAAGGAATAAGAATGCTTTATAGTTTATAAAACTTTTGAGATGATTGTTTCCATTAGGATGTTTGGTATATGTCATACATCTTATGGAAAGTAATGTGACTAGACTCATATGTGACATCCGCGATTTAATCAGTTAATGATACCTTTAGAAAGGGCTAAGAGTTCATTTGTGTGATTTTTGTGTGCTATGTGTAATTTATGTGTGCTAAGTGGTTTGAATAGGTACATGATATCATTTTGAGGTGTATAATCATCTCATTTTGAGTGCGTTTGTGCTTAGTGATAAGTATTCCATTTGTTCACGTATAGTGATAACAAAAAGTAATGGCGTCTAGCATGCAATGCTACGTAAATAGTTGGTTAAGTTTGTGCTAAGTGTTTATAGGAAATGTATTATGATGGAAATAAGTTAAGTGAGTGGAATTTAGCGAATTAGGGTAGACTTTCTAAATATAGAAAGTGAAATGTGAAATGAAAAATTATTTTTAGAAGGTTTAGTAAGTTGTGTTTAAGTGAAAAGGTTTGCCCAAATTAGCTTAGGTTTTTATGAAAACTTAAGGTAATGAAGATAATTAGTAAATAAATAATTAAATAAAAATAAATAAATAAAATTATAATTAAAGGGGTGTTCGGCCGGTTGGGAAAAAAGAAAAAAAAGGAAACAAAGTTTGACTATAATTAGGATTCTATTAGTATAAATACCAAATTAATAAAACCCTTGATAAGTGTAGAATACACATATCTATTTATGCTTAAAAAGGCCCAAATAAACCCAAAACGGATCAAAAATGGCAAATGATCCAAGAACATTCAAGAATTGTTGTTTAGGTGCTAGCATTCAAGGTAAGTATGTTCATCTTTCCTAGTTTATGATATTCATGTAACAAGACTTATGGTGGATCTAGGGTTTACATAAAATACAGATTATATATGAGCTTTAATGATGGAATGATGATTAGGGTTAGTTTAGAGTTATGATCATGCATGTTGCATGTTAGTGTTTGCGTTAGATCTTGATTTAGGGTTTTACAGAATTAAGTCTATGTTAAACTGATGATATCTAGATGTTAGAAACGTGTTTTGATATGATTCAAGAGCCTAAATTGTAGTTCAAAGAGTCTATTTTTCAAAAAGTCCAGCCTCGAATGATTTTGAGTTCTGGAAGTTGGTTAAATGTTGGTTACAAGAAAAGTTGTCAAAACAGTAAATACGGGTCAGAATTAGGTCATGTTTAGGAGGGTAAAACCCTAACTTAAAAGTGGAATTAAGGATATCCAATCTACAGTGATTAGGTTCAATATGTATATAAAGAAACCCTAGAAGGATAGCTTCTGATTGTGTGTCTAAGTATGGTAATTAGGGCCATACATTTTAGTGTGCAATCAGATCCGAATTGGGACAGTTTTGAAGTTGGATTTTATTTGGGATAGTTGCACATGTAATGAGTATTTGGGAATCACAAGGTAGTTAGTAAACTCATAAATGAACTTAGGTGATTTTTGGTATAATTTATGAAGGTCAGCAAAGTAGGTTTTTAAGTTAGTAAAGATACACTAAAATTCTGCATTTTCGAATAAATTGTAGTTAACTAGTGTAATGTGTTAATGAGGTGGTTAAGGTTGGGCATGGTGTCGGGGTGACCCATGATGGTTAATCAAACCCTTAGACATCCATCATATGTGTGTTACATGGACTAGAGCTTTTAGCTTGGTCGCGTGTAACCGTGTTTATTTATTTGTATAGTTGCGTGATAGGAATTAGAAGCTGCGTTTTGAGCATTCAGGTGAGTTACATAGTCCCACTTTTTATTGCGTTTTAAACTTGGGATGGAAATGATGCAAGTGTTGAAATGAGTTTTAAAATTCCTATGATATTGTTAGTGTAAATGCATGGACTATTATGTGACTGATATGCGTTATGTGCTATATTCTGTGATGTGTTTATTGATGTGTGAACAAGTCTGTGGAGGTTGCTTGCGGCTATCCATGGCCTGAGGCTTGAGAGAAAGGAGATTTGTATAATCAAGTGCGATGAGGTCGTCTGCTTGGTGTTTGAATGATTGATTGGATTGAATTGCATGTTAGCTTGTATGTTAGTTAGCATAATTGTCATGCAAAAGTATTGTTTTATAATCCCAGTAATTGGATAAATTATTTTGGGATGGATTGAATATGTGTGTCTGAAAACCTATGTTTCTCACCAACCATTGTGTTGACGTATAAGCATCATTTTTAGGTATTCAGCAGGATGAGATTAAAGTTAGGAAAAGTGGCTAGATGGACCGTAGGCAGCTGGCAAAGTTTAGTTATCTAGATTTCGTTATTTGTTTTGGATGATGAATGTTAATTGTTTTGCTTTGTTAGGATGTATGTTATTTTGCATGTCATAATGTTGGCATGAACTGCCTTCATTTCAATGTCAGATGCCTTTTGGGTTTTGTTGATGTGTTCGGGTATTTTCATGACACTGCGTGTCTATACCTTGTATTTTATGCATGTTTTAGTTTCTCTATATAGACGCCAATGTGTTGTGATGATTTCCTTTCTCGTCGCGCCTCGTGGTTTCCGCACTTTGCGGGGTGTGACAAATATCACTAGGGACACATGAATGATGATACACCCTGTTGAAACAATAAGTTCATATGTGGAAATTAAGAGTCTACACATTATCTTGTGATCTTGCCAAAACATTCAGAGTGATACTCTTTAGTATTTTATAGTGACGAATGGAAATCCTTTGAGTGTAAACATCAAACATAATTACGGTAGGTGGCTTGCGAGATTCTATAAGAATCAAACTTGTACTAACTCGAAATTCAATGTGATCCAGGTATTGGGATTTGACGGGAAACACCTAAAGGTGTTGTTGCATACTTCACATATTGCTTTAATGATTCACCTATATTCATTGTTCTCCTAACTTGCAAGGTAACCGGGATATAGGAACAGCTGTGGAATATTGAAAAGCTTCGTTAGCGTCTCTAAATATGTCAGCTCTAGATAAACCACACTTTCAGTTGGAAAACTTTTTAAGGAGATTAATTCATGAATCGAATCCTGATGACGCATGTACAATATCTATACTGTGAAACGGTCCTCACGGAACCGGAGGTTAATGTTACCGGACTTCGACGAATGAATAAGACATTTGTCCATATATGTTGTTTATTGCTAACCCCTATAAATGCAGGTTTAAACGATGGAGTAACTACCTCATTCCAGTACCATCAGACTCATTACACATGCTCATACTCAAGCAACAAAGACATATTATTAGCATCAAAGTTTCAAGTAATCAAGAAAGCTCAGAATGAATGAAGACAAAGACATTCCTCATAGATCCAAAAAGGACAAACTAGTATATCAAGGGAGATTGTTAGCTTTCTAGACGAGGCAAAGTATGAGCATGTTGGTCCAAAGCACAAGGCGATTCAAGGATGTTAAAGTAAGTATCGGTCTCCATTATACGATGACTAAAGTGTCGGCTACTTCTATCAAGTTCATCCACAACAAGGAAATAGTTAAAGATCTCGGAACAAAAGACAAAGTCCAAAGACAATGACAAAGGCTCAAGATCAAAGATCACAAAATCATACAGGAACAAAGTCTACTACAACAAAGTTCAAGATCAAGACCCAAGACTATAAGAGCTTAAAGACAAGGAGTTTTAATGATTTTACTTTGGGGGAGATTATTAGCCTCAACCATTGAGTCTAACTAAGAAAGTAAAAATCATTATAGATTAAGTTGGGTCTTTACGTTTAAGGAACTTTGTAACTATTGTAATAGGCTAGTCGGGAACACGAGCTTCATGTTTAATATAATATTGTAAGAGTTACGGGCAAAAGCCCAACCTAAGCCAAGTCTGACCCAACCACACAAACCCAAGGTGTCCCTATGGAGAGGGGGTCGGTTATTTGCTCATTTCTCACATATAAGAAATACATACTTCCTTTCACTCTCTTTCTTTCTCTACATTTCTCTCTAACCACTCTTTAGAATTCTATCTTTTATACTTGTGTTTATGTGAAAAGATGGCTTAGTATTTTGGATAACACATTCCATCATATTTGATAATCTGGTGCAAGTTCTTTCAACGCATCCTTAATCTTTATCCTTAATGCTATCAAAAAGGAACTTTCCTCCCTTTTGTTCTCAAAGCTGAAAACACATTATCATATTCTCATTTGATGTCACTCTTTGAATTTGATCTGAAACGCGTTTTCTTTTTTATTGGGATATTCTCGTTAGATTGCAAGTAGCCTTTTGATAATCATCATTGTCAACATCATCATCTATCTCGATGGTATGTTGGAGCTTGGTTTCGTAGGAATTTATTTTGTATTTATGCTTATGCTTTTAAAAGTTGTTCAATTTGAGCCCAATGAATTTTTTTAATATACCTTCTTGATTGTCTTTAGAGTTTATTACACGAACGTTTATGATTCATCTTTACTTATATATTGTGTTTATGCTAAAAGGGTGGATGCTTTTATTTTATTTTTGTGTTATATTGTTTGGAAAACATGTATGTCAGTCATGAAAAAATGGCATTTGCGGTGCCTTCAATATCACCATATACAAGTGCTTCGGGCAACGCGCGGGTGGAAATCCTAGTTTATTAACATGATGTAAATATAAATGTTTTTTTTAAAATAAATTTGGGGGGGTTAATCATAATTTAACTTGCGATTCGGACCTATTGTCAAAGCTACTTTATAACCTTATACCTCCTATAAGATACCAGCGAGCGCGTCTGTTGGACCAGCGACATCACGTAGGTATTCTACATTTGTTTATGTGTTAACGTGGGATTGCTTAAGAGGAGGCATTGATGAACACGTGGGGGTAGGGGTATTAATATAAGATAAGGTAAATATAAAAAAAAATTACAAATAATTACAAAAAAAATAAAAACATATAACTAAATCACAAAAAAAAAGGAAAAAAATTTTTTTTTTTTTTTTATTGTTTTTTTTTTTTTTCTTTTTTTTTTTTTTTTTTTTTTTGTTATTCTTCTTTTTTTTTTTTTATCTTATTTTTTATTTTTTATTCTATCGAAAAATATAGAACTGAAGGAACATTTCTATCTAAATTTAAAATGTCACGGTACCATCGCCTACCTATAGTTTAATAAATAAAGTTTGTTATATAAAAACCATAAATACACTAAAAGTACATGGTAATTTTTCATAAACTCGTCACGTTGTTTGGAGTAGGCTTGTTTTTTTGCCCAAAACGACGCCGTTACGTTTCGCCAAATGTGCGTTGTTGTTTTTTCTCAAAAATGCATCGTTTACATCATAAATGTATAGTAACATATTAATCCCGAATAAATATATATGCCCTTGATAATTTTACTATTTTAACTGTCACTGAGAATATTCTATATTCTCATTTTCTCATTTATTCCATTTATGTCATCGCCACGCCTTCTGCGCTATTGCATCCTGTTACCGTGAGCATCTCCGCTCCCATATTAGCTAGTGAGCATGCTATGTGGATCGCATCCTGCCCCGCCCTTCTTTCGCATCTATAAGTATGAACGGCCGTGGACCCCCCACCTTATCCCCTTTCGTCGTTCCGTTTCGCACACAAATCCTTCGCTCCACCGCAAAAAATATATCTAAAACCCTCACTATAAAATCACTTCAAACACTATACAAGAAGAAAAAAACATGACAATAAAATTACTGTTAACTTTATCACCAGAAATACCTCCAATACCATCCACCACCTCCGCTACTATCTGCTGCCTTCACCACCACCATCCGCACCATCTTTTACCTTCATCACCACCATCCCCCAATTAACATGTTGCTTGGATCGGTGATGGATGAATTGAGGGTGTTTCGGAGTGACTTTATCAAGTGAAATGTTCTAGTTTTCATAGATAACAAAAGTAGCAGAGAAAAAACTATTAGTCGTTAGGGATATATTGTAGTATGTCTAACTTTTATGAACAGAAGAATAATGATTGCTAGGGTTGTAAATGAACTGAACGTTCAGTGAACATTTCATGAACCGTTCGGTAAATTGTTCGTTCATGTTCGTTTATTTATTATATGAACGTACATGAACAAAATTTAACGTTCGTTTAGTTAAATGAACAAACATGGACAAAAGTCTTGTTCGTTTATTTATGTTCATGAACGTCCGATTATGCGTTCGTTAACGTTCATTTTTATTTTATTTTCATATATCGTATGATTTTATGATATACTATTAGAATTACTTTACTTAAACAAAACAACACTTATAAAACAATTTTAACCCGTTTGACCCCTTATGCCAAACACCCCTTTAACATTATAAAATTAATTTTTAGACTTATTAACAAAGATTTAAGCAAAGTTTCTTAAAAACAGATAATCAACAGTTTAAATTAGGAAACAATAAGTACATAAAAGCCACAGGAATAAGCACGAAATAAGCAAATAAGCTAAGCTAATTGTAAAGGTAAATAGACAGTTTAACATAACAACTTAAATAATGACATCAAAGCAACAAAAAGAGACAAATAAGCATAAAGAACATAAATAAGCAAGAAAAAGCAGGAAATAAGCAATAATAAGCAGATGAACAGTAGATAAGCAAAAATGAAAAATAGAAACTTACAAAACCCTTGCTCAAAACAGGGCAAATAAAGTGATCTACAATCTCTAGCTTGTCAAAGACAAGCTAGTATGGTCTATAAGCTCTTCCTTTGCTAGCTTATCTTCCAATTCAGCTGAGGTAACTTAGGGGTGAGCTTTTTTTGTTATTTTTCTTGACTTTTTAGACAGAAAAATAAACAAACTTTTATATTGGCTTTTAATGACTCAAAAGCTTATATAAGAGCTTAATCAACAAATATTAAAGACAAGTAATGTAAATGACGATTTTAAAGAAAACTTGAAGTTTTCATTAAACTTAAAGAAATTACATTGCCAATAATTTAAAATGACTGGAAAATTAAATGACAGTATTTAAATGCAGTATTAGATGGTACAATTTATTAAACAAAAATTCGACAAAAAACAAGAACTACAACTAGCCCTTATACTTATACTAAAATATCTAAGGTCTTGGCTCTTCTTGTGTGCTTGTTCACTGAGTATGTAGAGCAGCTGTGTTTCCTTTGTGAGGGGAGTCAAAAAGCAAATCTCAGCCATCAATATTTCTTGTTCTCCAAGTCCCTCAATCTTGACCCTTGATTCGTTTTTGTCCAATGGTGTTCAAGGGGATTGCCAAGGTGGCAATTGCCCATGTGAAGTGGGGTTAGGATGGGAATGTGATGGTTTTGTTGTGGTGTGAAGGGGGTTTCGAGGTTGAGAGTGACAGGGAAGGTTGAATAGTGTTTTGGCAGGAAAGATTGTTTTAACTGTGTGTTTGTTTGACAGAGTATAAGTTTGGTGGGATGGCAACATTGGTCCCAGAATTTGTGTTGATTTATTTCATGAATCGTCCTTGTGGTGTAATAATTTTATGGGATTTGGCAGGATTAGTCCTTGAGGTTGAATTGTAGAATTACACGTATGGTCTTTGTGATATAGAACTTAACAGCCGTTTGTTGTTGGACTGTTAAGTGTTAACAGTAAAGGGTTTTGGGCCAAGGTTTAGGCCAGTATGTATTTAGAAACGAGTTAGGCTTTTTATACTTCAAGGCTTAGTAAGTCTTCATATAATACCTTAATGGGCTGACCAGGCCCATTAGATGGGTACGGGTGGGCCCATTAAGTATTTCTTCGTTTTCGGCTTCGGCTTTGTTAGGGTTGACTTTGACTTTGACTTTTGTTGACATTTGTATTTTTTGGTACGTTTTTGGCCATTTAAGTCCGTTTTTAATGGAAAATTGTATGTGTAATTAAGCACATACCAAAATCCCCCATACTAAACTATCGTCGTGTCCTCACGCAATGCTACAAGTAAGCACTTAGAAAACTAAGACCCTCAATCCCCCTGGACTAATTACCTCGAAAAGTAGCTAAGTGTTCATCAAGGGGAATTAAAGAACTCACTATTTTGAAAAGCCCTGTTTTGACCATTTTTTAATATTCACACTTATTCCCACACATATTTTTGTACTTTTCATTTTTCTCATTTTTTTGTACTTTTATTTTTAAGCAACTAACTAACATGTTTGACTTTTGTTATTTTCATAACTTTAAGGGATCATAGAACAAGAAACATTCCAATCCTAAAATGCCCAAAAAGGATAAATTCATCGTCTCCGACTTTTCACTTATCCCAAACCAAGCTTAAAACGAAATCACCGTCAAATATAAGTTAAGATGCTAACACTACTCATATTTATAACTTGTGAACTTTTCACTCCCGACAATTATTATATATTAGGTGAATGTGCTTATTTTGAATTTCAACCATGGATCAACGTTTTGCAAAATTTCTATGCTTCACGTTCCACCCGAGAATAATGAGTTTGAAGGCGAGATCATCCCATGTAGCGACTTTCGTCTTGGCACATCCCAACCTTACGGCTAAGTGACCAGGCTTTTGACACCCCACAGAGACTAGTATCGGGACTCACGGACCTTTGGTTTCAAAAACTCTTAGGTTTCCCGTATATACATAGCTTATTTAGAAAAACTTAAAATGAAATAGTCTTAGTTCAAAAGCATATTTAAATTTAAGAAAAAGAGATTTTCCCTATATTTATTAATTCACGTTTACTACACTTAATATAATTACACATCCATTAAACTAATGAAATCCTCGACCTTTTAGAAGGCTGCAACATCGGTTGTGAGCCGGCAAGATGCAACAAACTTTTATCAGTCTCGGATAATTACTATGTGCCTTATTTAGAAGACTGCAACATCGGTTGTGAGCCGGCAAGATGCAGTAAACTTTTATTAGCCCACAGTTTATTATTATTATTACCTCATTTTTTTCATTTTTTTTACATATAATACCACGATATAGAGAAAATTTCTTTTTAGAAAATTTAAGTATAAATTTGAACTAAAATTATTGATATCGACTATACTTCAAAAATTATTGATTTAAGTTTAATTTTCAAAGAGAGCACGTATTATTAGTCCGGTTAGAAGCTTATAGGAGAGAAAAGCCACAAACTACACTTATGAGCTCTTAAGATTTCCAACTAATCCTTGTTTAGCATCTAACTCATACTTAACTCTATCATTTTTCGTCCTTCGCGAATTTCCGCGAATGCTTAGTCTAAAAGTTAAGGAACAAGCTAGAGCTCAACACGCTCGATCGAGTCAAAATTTATTCTTATTCTACCCAGCAGGAAAGTCAAAATTGTGACAAAACACTTATTTTCTTTTTGAAATTTTTTAAATTTTTTCATTTTTTTGTATTTTTGGTGATAAAACAGGGATTATGCGAAAATAATGACTGCAGGCATATCAAAATGATAGATCCCCCCATATAGGAATGAAAAAACATTGTCCTCTATGTTTTAGAAGGGGTCTTACATAAAATCCTAAGGCCGTTTATTAAGTATGCTTAAAGATAAACGTTAGTCGATAAGATTTGGATATTAGATTCCCAAAATGAAGCTGATGATGTGAAGCTCGAGTGATCAAAGGACAAAACCGCGAGCACGGGAGACTTCAAAAATCCGGGTAATCCTGGACATACAATCACAAAACACAAAACACAGAAAATGGAAGAGGCGAGCCTCTCTCACAACACAAAACACTTATTCATTACTACTATTATCATTATACTAGGATAAGCATGGGTTGCCACCCACGAAGCGCTTGTTTTACGTCACTTAGCTTGACCCGGTCCCCCATACTTGATCTTGTCAAGGGGGATAGAAATGGAGACACGGAACATCCAAGGTATGGATGTCCTCTCCATAAGAGCAAGGAAAAATCTCCATCAGGCTTTCAAAAATTTTAATGACTTTGAAAGCTTTAGGGCCCCGATGAGATAATTCCAGGAGAAGAGAAGTATGAACTTCTTTAGAAGTGAGAATCCAGGGGTTGAAAACTTTTTCCTCATTTTTAGATGAAAACAAGAGTAGAGTTTCGGACCCGGGAACTTCTTTATGGAAAGGAAGTTCATAAAGAGGAGGATTAAAATCCTCAAGAATTAAATAAGCATTAGTGAGCTTCTTTACATTCTTATCCGGTGTTACTCGGTTGGTGACTTCAAAATGGCTCTTATGAATGAGTATACCCGGATTAAATACCTTGTCCTCGTTGTTGGTTGAAGATAAAGCATCAACCTCAGAAAAATCCTCATAGAAAACCAAGTCACACTCGGGGGAAGGAAGGAAATCACTTGATCTAGGGGGATCAAGTTCATCAATCAAGAGTTTAGACTCTTTGATTTTCTCTTCCTTGGAGTCAAAAGGATCATCATAAGTATTATCATTAACGGTCTCAAGATCAAAAAGTTCATCATCATAATCATCCCATAATGGTGGGGATGAGTAATCAAGAGCATGTTCATCGGTGAACATCTTAGGGGAAAGGTATCAACAAGATTGTCATCAGGGAGAATTTTTATCAACCGAATCTTCGAGAATAGAATCCATTTCCTTGATAGGATCATGGTTAAGCAAATATTCTATTTCTCTAAGATCGGATTTGATATCAAAGGGAAGGTAATCAATTCCTGGTGGAAATGAAACATGGAGCGAGTTCATCAAAAAAATCTTTTTTAATTTTTTTAATTTTTTAAAAATTTTTTAATTATTTTAGGCGAACTCCTCAAGAAAATAGCGCTAGTTCTCAGAAAATTGGGAGACTAGGTGAAGATGAAGAGTATTGCCACTTAAAGGATTATCATGATACGGAGGGAGATCTTAGGTTTTATTAAGATTTAGCAAGTTCTCAATAATGTCTCCCTCCGGATCAAAGATATCATCATTAACTTTTGGTGAGTTAAGTCGGTATGAGAAGTGAGATAAGAAGTGGGATTGCCACTTGGATGATTGGTAATCTTTTCATTTGCAAACAAGTCCTCAAGATAATCTTTATGAGAGACATGGTAGATTTCAATCATGTTGATTGATTCTTTTATAGGGTTGTTAGAATATATTGAAGTGTCATTTCTCATATTCAAGATCAATCTTTCGTCACCATCACGGAGAATCATCTCTTCTCCGTGAACGTCAATCAAAGCACGAGCGGTCCGTAAGAATGGTCTTCCCTAGATGAGGGGGACTCGAGGATCGCTCTCATAATCAACAATGACAAAATCAGCGAGGAATATGAACTTTCCAACCGGAACAAAGACATCTCTTGCAATTCCACCGGTGTACAAATTGTCCGGTTAGCAAGTTCAAGGGTCACTTAGGTAGAAATAAGCTCGGGTAAACCTAACTTTTTCCAATCCAAGAGTGGCATCAAGTTGATGCTAGCACCTAGATCGGCTAGGGCTTTGCACTTCAGCTCACTAAAACCACACAAAATGAGAAATTTCCCAGGGTCTCTAAGTTTTTCGGGTAACTTCTTTAGGATAACCTGAGCAATTTTCATTAAGGGGTGTATTTCCCAGCTCTAAAAGTTTCTCCTTATTGGAAAGGAGACTTTTAAGCATCTTTTGGTATTTCAGGATTAGAATTAAAGCATCGGCAAGAGAGATATTGATGTGAAGTTGTTTGAACATTTGCCAAAATTTGTGAATTTAGACTTCATCTTTCTCTTTCTGTTTTTCTTGGTTCATTCTTGACGGATAAGGGATATGAGGGTGACGAGGATCCCTTTGGTGAACCACATAATTTCTTTATGACGGAGGTTTAGCTGTTTAGACAAGAGGAGGTGGGACCTTAATGGTATACTTGGCGAGTTCTGGTTCCGTTAAAGTCTCCTCTACACGTTCATCCTCCTCCGGATTAATGAATGGCGGAGGCATAGGAATGGAAGGTCCATCAAGAACAAGACCACTTCGGGTGGTAATGGCTTTCAATTCACCTTTCGGGTTAGCAATGGTGTTGCTAGGGAGAGATCCCGTACCCGAAGTGGAAACGGTGTTCATTTGGAAAAAGCTAGCCATAATGTTCTTAAGCTCATTGGTTTGATTTGACATTGAAGCTTGAATCGAAGTTTGTATTTCATTTCTTAACTCATTTTTCACATTGTTAATTTGAGCTTACATGACTTTTATATTAACATCATTTATCTTCTTAATTTTCTCCAACTCACTTAAAGGTACAACTTGATTTTGTTGAGTTGGAGCTTGATAAGATGTATCTTGATTGAAATTGTTTCCTCGATTATATCCTTGAGGTTGGCTAAACCGGGTTTGATTATTTTGCACATTTGGTTGAGCAAACCTCGATGGTCGAATTTGATTAGCCACACTCGGAGGACGATAACCGGAATTACCCTTATTATAGTTAACCGCGGCTGCTAAAATGTATCCTTGAATATTATCCCAAATTATGTTGCCATCAGCGGCGAGACACTGATAATAAGGATGAGCACCACCGCAAGTAACACAAATTTCCTAAACGGCTTTTACGGAAGCTGGAGGTGGGGTTGCTTGAAATTGTTTGAGAATAGCGGTCATGGCGGTAGTCACAGACCTTGGATTTGTTTTCCTTAATCGTCAACACATCTTGAGTACTTCTTTCCAAAATATTGCCACCGGCGGTATAATTCAAAGAATCTTGGTCGGTTGGGTTTAAGGCATTGTAGAAGGTATTAAGTTGATGCAATTCAGTAAAACCATGATGAGGGCATGCACGAAGGAGATCTTTGTAACGGTCCCATGCCTCATGAAACGATTCATCAAAACGTTGTTGAAAGTTGGAAATTTCATTTCGGAGATTTGTCGTTCTTGAGGGAGGAAAGAATTCATTGATGAATTTGGAAACAAGATCTTCCCAAGTGAGAATAGAACGAGGGGGTTCTTTTTCGAGCCAACGACGGGCTGCCCCCGCAAGAGAGAATGGAAAAAGCATAAGCTTAATCGCTGAATTAGGCACATCCTTGTATTTTATTGTGGAAGTTATTTTGTTAAACCAACGAATGTGATCATGAGGATTGTCTTTCTCAAGTCCGAAGAATTGGTCCGAAGTCATCATATTAATGAGACTATGCTTGAGCTCGAAATGCTCAGCAAGAATTGGTGGAACCACAATTGCCTCTGCATAACCCTCGGTGGGTGCACGGAGCAATTCCGCCATAGTACGTTGATCGGCCATCGTATCTACGGGAGATTCTTCAAGAGAAAAAGGTTGCTTTGAACGTCTACGGTTACGACGTTTCGGATTTGAAGTAGTTGGATTAGGAGAAGATTCACCAACTAGATTCGAAGAAGAGCGAGTGCGCATGCACTAAATACAAGAACAACACAATATTTTTGGTAACCGGATGTTAAAAGTCCACGGTAGCTCTTTAAACTACGCACAAGAGAGCGGAAGGAATTAGCACGCCGAAGCGATTTAAAAGCGTTCTTCCTTTTTGGGCGATGTTCCTTGGATCAAGCCCGCCTTATACCCTCCTTATAGTTTGTAATTCAAAGGTGAGCCGATTATAACGATTAACAACACGATTTGTTTTGTTGGTTTTTCAATTTTTTTGGTACTTTCAATACTTTAGGAAAAGTATTGTTGGTATTTTTTAATTTTTAATAATAAGAAAATATTCACAAACGGAAAATGATAACTTCACGAGGAAGGGTCTTCAAAAACTAATCTTCAAACGAAACACGATAATCGTAGCACACCTCCCCGGCAGCGGCGCCAAAATGATAACCACCTTTTTAGGGGTAATTATAATATATAGTATACGTATTCCAAAAGATTCAAAGAAATTACTTTTGACCAAAGCAAAATCTAAAATCTCCCGGGTCGTTTCCCGTCGAGGTGTGAATTGAGAATCGGGATTAAGTTCGTGATCGCGTTTTTGAATGATTTTAAAGTTTTTGGGTTTGGATTCTAATTCTACAATTCAAAGTACACAAATAAGTAAAAGAAACCCTAAAATGATAGCAA
The DNA here is from genome assembly GCA_026074375.1 of Tanacetum coccineum. Lineage (NCBI taxonomy): Eukaryota > Viridiplantae > Streptophyta > Magnoliopsida > Asterales > Asteraceae > Tanacetum > Tanacetum coccineum. Next base: position 28,433 of record BQNB010048519.1, read on the forward strand.
TTTAAGCTAAGCTCTAAAAATGTTAACGGGATTCGAATCCCGTTCTTTAAAAAACTAAATTCTACAATTTTAACCCTACGAAAGCAAATTTAATTTTCCTAAATCCTAAATGATAAAAGAAAATTTAAAAAAAAAGAATTATATTTTTTTGACTTTTTAATAATTTTTTATGAATTAAAAACAGTTTTACTCTAAAAAATGCATAAAAATATTAAACTAATTCTAAAAATTCTGGAAAAATTACTAAAAGTGCTTTGTACTAAGATAATCCTAAGAAAAATAAAATGGTGAACACAGCTTATTAAATAAGCTACGAAATAAGCAGAAAAGGGCTTATAAGCTAACTTGGCTAAAAAGGGGTTAAATAATAAATTTTGCAAATGAAAACTGAAAAAGACCCAAGGGCGAGTGTGTAGTGCAGTGTGTGTGTAAGAGGTTGAGGGTGTTGAGGTCCAAGGTTCGAGCCTTGCTCACCTTGGACTTCCACCTTCCCTTATTGCTTTTTTTTCTAAATTTTTTTTACACAGCTTATAAATAAGCTGTAAACACACAACTTTAATGAAAACAAAATTTTTAAAACTCAAAAATAAGCTCAGAAATAAGCTAAAAAGAGTGACAGAAGGCTTAATTACACTAAACGACTAAATGGCTAAACTGTTTGTCTTAATAAGCTAGTGAAAAAGAAAAAGAAACTAACACAGGCTATAAGCTACACCTAATGAGCAAATGGGAACATAAATAAGCAAAGAAAATAAGCTGCACTAAGCTTAAAATGACAAAATTCCTCAAAAGGGCTTTAAACTAAAAATTTCTAAGCTAAAAGGCTAATAAGCTTGAATAAGCTCTAACCTAGGTAAAATAAGCTAAAATGGCTTGAAATTAACCTAATAAGCAAATCTAAACAGAAATAAGCAAAAGAAACTAAGCAGAGAAACTATAAAAAGCAAATAAGCAAAATGGCTAAACTGTCAATCAAAACAGCCAAGGGGGCACTTTTGGGCTTAATTTTAAGCCTTTAAATGGATCCTTATGGCTATACAGCTTATACCCCTAAAAAGCTTGAACAATAGGCTACAATAATCATCAATCAAAAAACATTTTGAAACACATTTGAGCTATGAAAAAAGGCTTAAGAAAAGGGTTGCTCACACAGATTGTACTTTTTTGGTTTTTTTCTTAAAAGAGACAACTAGCTACTTGCAGACCTATCAATAAGCTAGAAAAATAGGACTAAAACTCAAAATAAGCTAAAACAGATGTAGATTGACAACTAATGAGCTTATCCTCTTAAATTTAGATTCTAAAATCAACTTTAACTTATCTAAAATTGAGAATGAAAAATGGAGTTTTAAAACTAAAAAATGACTTAGACAGATTTTGACTTGAAACAAAATGGACAATTGAAAACTTTTATGACTCTTTCCTACTGCATTTTGACACTAGTTAGAAGCCTAAAAACCACCTTAAAACAAATTTTTTTAACTATAATCAAATTAAGACAATTTGAAAAGCTTTCAAAACCACAGTTTTAAAGGACTATTATGAAATACCTTAAAACTGGTTTTTAGACTTTGAAAACTTTTGGAAACAGCTTATATCAACTTAAAAAGGGCTGTCAAAGTTGGCTTAGTGACCCAAATGGTTTTAAGACTGTTTTTGACCCATTTTGTCCCTTGACCCAAACACCCCTTTAATTCCTAGATTTGCAATTTAAAGCTAAAACAGATTAAGGGAAGCATCAAATAAGATCAAATAAGCATAAATAAGATACATTAAGCACAATTAATACAGAAATAAGCACAGATAAGCAGAATAAGCTATTGAACCGTAAATGCATAAAAATGAACTTAAAATGAAAAAATGAATAACTCACAAAGGTCCAAAGCTTTTGTCAAGAGAATAAGCACTCAAAACAGCTTATACACCATTCCTATAGCTTCCCAAGAAGTACTAAACCAAGGCCATCCATGATTTACCTTGCTCCAGAATGATTGACATATTTTTTTGTGATTTTTGGTAAATTTTTATGATTTTTAAGACAGAAATGTAAAGAAGCTTTTATATAAGCTTTGGATGAAACAGAAGCTTATGTAAGAGCTTAATTACTGAATTTAAAAGACAAGTAATGTTAAATGACAATATTTAAAGAAAACTTAAAATTTCATTAACTTAAAAAAAAGATTACAATGCAATAATTTAAAATAACAGTAAAATTAAATGACAAGTAAATTAAAATGGTCAAATTCGTTTACACAAGTCTTGACACCCAAAATAAGCTACAATGGACTTCTACTTATACTAAGATTTTCTAAGTCTTGGGTCTTCATGTGTGCTTCTTCACTGAGAGGGTTCAAAGGTGTGCTTCCTGTGTGAGTAGAGTTCCAAAGTCATCATAGTCGTCCATCTTGAGTGTTCTCCAAGCCTTATGATCACAGCCGTTGATTTTCTTGTCTTTTTCATGGACCAATCAAATTTTAGGGGATTGCCAAGGTGGCCAATGCCCATGTGAAGTGGGGTTAAGGTTGAGATGGTGATAGTTTTGGCTGGTGGTGCAGTAATCGAGGTAAAATTAACAAGGGAGGGTAAATAGGGTTTTGGGCTTGGCGGGAAAGTTTGGTTAGTTTAACTGGGTAAAAGATTTGTGGGAGTTGACAACTTTAGTCCCTCAACATGTATAAGTGGCTTGCACCCACAGTCCTTGTGGTGATAAAGAGTTATGGGAGTTGGCAGTTTTGGCCCCTCTATTTGATTTGTCTTGTTGCAACCACAATCCTTTTAGGACTAACAGTGTTAGGTGAAAAAGGGTGTTGGGGCTAACATACGTTAAGATGTGTTTGGGCCTTTTATTTGGCATATTGGGCCTTTTAAGGCTTTTAAAGCTAAGGGATTTTAAGCCCATGATCTCTAATGTATTTAATGGGCTGACCCGACCCATTAAGTATTTCTTCAATTACGGCTTCGGCTTTGACTTTGACTTCTCAGTTTTGACTTTGACTTTGACTTTTGACTTTTTCACGCTCTTCTATTCCGTGCTCGGCTTTGTCGTTTTTGGCTTCGTTTTTGTCCTTTTCTTAAATATTCGTTACCTACACAATATAAAAGCAAAACATACATATACAATGTATTTTTGGTATGTTTTTGGTCATTTTAGTTCGTTTTAATGGATAAATGGTATGTATAAGTAAAGACATACCAGTGGAAAAGAATAAACTGGATGAAGATCTACAGGGGAAACTTGTTGATGCTACATTTTACCGTGGCATGATTGGATCCCTCATGTATCTGACATCCAGTAGATCTGATGGACAAGTCTGTTAGCACGTGGAAAAGCTGTTCTTCAGAGATAATTTCAGCTTGAGAATTTGTTCTTGCAAAAATTATCCTAGTCATTTTTAAGCATTACGAATCATTTTCGAAACTACTACATGTTTATATAATATTTTCAAGCTTTTGACTAGAGTGAATATTTTCATTTCAAGTTAATGTTAATGTGAATTTTTTTTCAAAGATAAAGCTTGAAAATGAAATTGTTTTCTTACCAAGAAAGTTAATGTTGTAAATTTTGAATTACAAGAAATTCTATGTTCATTTTAATCTAAATATTTATTAGTTGTGATTGTGAATTAGACTAATGCAAGCACAAACTAAGTTCAAAACACATTTTCTTTTTCTTACATACTAATGTGTTATTATGATCTTTTCTCTTGTTTAGACAACCTATGTTTAAGCAAGATAATAGGATGACATGATCTAGAGACCTTGTTGAGACTTTGATAAAATGAAAGTGTTGAATATATAGTGGTGACACATTTTATCACTTGAACTAGTAACACGATAATCGTGCAAGACAATATTTTTCAAAAGGTTTGACAAACTTGCTTAGCTCTCAATCCTAAGTGGGTTACCATAAATAATAAGATTTACAAGATGTTGATATAACATTTGTAAACATAGTGATCTATGCGTATATGCAATGCAAAAGCAATTTCACAACTTAGTGCAAGAGATCTACCATAAGATCAATTGAGGCATAAACATGAAAACTAATAAATAACGCACATGACGAAATTATGCTAATTAACAAAGAAGCTCAACTACAAATGCAATAAGCACATGAAATATTGACTAACAATATTAAGATGCAAAGTAGAACAAATAATCATTTAGCATAACACACAAAAATACTACACTTCGTTTTGTGTATAAAATATAATAATGTATACATAGCTTGTTTTTATTTGTAAATAAATTAGTTTCCTCCCCATTAGTAAATTTGAAAAAGATATTTACTTTCCAATGACAAAATACACCGACTTTCAAAGGGATACCAACTAGAAGTGCCCAACTCGAAAGGAAAAGTTAAAAATAAACTTTTTACGCTTTCAAAATCAAAATTTTAGACACTCTTTAGCATTTTGTTTATTTAACTAACTTAAAATTTGAATGAAGATTTAAGACCCATTCCATTAGAAAGTACATTCAAAATCCTTCAAAATGGTTTTTGATTAATCGAAATCTGACGCACGGTTGATTTTATACTAATTTTTAAAGTTGGACAAAAACAGAAATGCCACCGACGGATCTTCATGGACGGATCCACTTTTGGTGAAGAGGTGAAATTTTGGCAAAAATGTTTATTTCACTTGTAGTCACATTATTCCTTTTGTTTGGGATTTGTTAGAAGACCTTCAAGCTAGTATAACACATTATATTTAACATCAAAACTTGTAAGTACTACACAAAGAAGAACTTTTCATATAATGTGCCGCTTGATAGGAAATTTTTTACATGGACCGTACTCTATTTTAAAAACTATTTGTTTTGAAAACTAGAGCGACGTGGCTTCTTATACCAATTGTGGAATCATAGAGGAGGGGTGAATATGTTTCCATTTAAAACTTAAAACTTTTGTATCAAACAACCAATCAAATTTGACGTAATATGAAAGGTGTCCATAATAGTTCTACCATAATAAATATACCAAAGAGCATCAGACAAAGCATATCACCACAACACAATATATAATACAAACATAGACGCAATGCAAATATAAATATAAAGCGATAAGGGCAAATATAAATGTAAAGTGATAAGTAAAAGAAAACGCAAACCAGAAACACTGATTTATGGTGGTTCGGCTACGAAGCTCCTTTTCGCCCTACTCCACTCCCCGAGTACCTAACTCGAGAGTTACTTAACTAGATCAACAAGCTCTCTTTAGGCGGAGAAAACCATACAACGCCGCTTACACATTTTCCGGTACTAAGCTATATACCGAGTCCTACTTCGAGGTAGAACCAACCTAACGTCGCTTACACTTTTTCCGGTACAAAGCTAAATACCGAGTCCTTCTTCGGGTATAGCCAAACCCATTATGTTTTATGGCCCAACATAACAAACCTTGTGTTTTATGGCCTAAACACATAAACCAACTAACTCTAGTTTGGTGTATAGTTATGATACAATAAAGATGATCCAAGACATAAGTGTTAATTGGATGTAAAAGCCTAATTTAAACATCAAGATCACTAAGCATGATGTAGTTAATGAAGATGACAAGTCTCTTTTCTTGTTGTGATAGATCTTCATATATGTGGTAGTGGTGGATGAGGATGGCAAGATCTCTAAGCTTGCTTGAATGGAGATCATGTAGAAACATGCTTGCAACAAATAAAAGTTAGAAGCATTATGATCAAGGATTAATGGAGTTTTAAAGACATGATTAATTGTGTTTTTACATTGTAAAAACTTGATTATAATGATCCCTAAATGTGTGAAAATATGTGGGAGAAAGGTTGTGATAAGAGATGCTCAAAATGTATGCAAATTGGTGGTATTTATAGAAAACCCAAAACTTGGTCATCAAGGATCCACAAATGGTGGATTCGTATGTTTTGGTGGATCTGTGTGTGTGCAGATTCAAAGAACTAGTTGTTATTTTGTCTTTTGTGTTTAACCAAATATCTTTATAAAATCTTCTAATTGTACTTAAATAATATTTAATTATAAGCTTCTAGAAGCAAAATCTTTATTAACACTAATATGGAAAGATTTGAAAAGATTTGTTTAGATATGGTAAGATTGTTTTAAAAAAGATTAAATCTATGTTTGTCTTATTCACAAATGCAACTAGTTAATTCTTAAGTATGTGTTTACTTAAAAACATTTGTTTAGTAGTGATATAAGTAAACTTACATGGGTTTATGCAAATGATTAATCTAGTATGCATGAAAAAATAGGTTTCGCTAGTTTATAAAAATGTGTCCATACTTTGTATGAAAATGCAAAATGACGTTTGAAAAAAGAATGATTGACCTTGAAAATACTTTAGTGACTCTAAAAAAGTATTTTAATCATTCTCAATGGTTTGTTAAATAGAGTGATCATAATGCAACATAATAAACATATTCGTACCTTTTGTTAAAGCATGAGTAGACTCGAGACTTTTAGAGGTGTTGATGTGGTATGCGTTGATGAGTTGTGGTCATGAGTAACTTGCGCATTTTACGTTATGTATTACAAGTTACTTGTTTGTCATTGTTAAAAACAAAAGGCTTGTTTAATTTAAATATCGAAATATTTGCACTAAAACATCAGGTTTTGTGTTGCATTTTTTTAAATGCATTAGTCAGATGCGCGATGCACTTGCAATGATACGCGTATTTTTAACCAAGTGCTTGACAATGATAATTTTATCATCCAGTGAGTCGTAATTTTGGTGTGGCAAAGAAACGGCTAACATAAAGTGCATGCTTTTTTGCAGCCAGTATGATACCTCGGTGGGTCGTAGTTTGACATGGAAAAAATGGGCAATGCAACCGTGTTTTGCAGACAACATAATATCTGAGCCAAAATGCATAAAAGTTCAAAACGTGGCATTTTTGGGGCTTGCTAGAGACTATTTAAGACTTAATATGAACTAAATGAAAGTGTTTATGGTTAAAATGTTGTTTAAGGATAAACTATCATGTTTGAGATAATGCTTAAACGTGTTTGAATTTATTGTTTCTGGTGGTGGTCCGTGGATCTAATTTGGATAGTATTGGGTTGGATATGATGATTCGGTCACCCAGAGAGTCGTAATTTAGGCATGGCAAAAGACGAGTGGCATAAAATGGCACGTGTTTTCTAGCCAGTACAATATTTGACCTGAGGCCCCGACAATTAAATAAATTAAGGCCTTAAACATTGTCGTTCGCTTTGTTGTAATAACTTTGCAGCCTCAAAAGTAATTATATATGGTACATTTTATGAATATAAATATATGGTTGTCGAGTTTTGTAGGAACTAATTGGTTATTAATTAGAATTCTTTATTATTTTTGTTAATCCCAGGACGCTAAGAATCGTATCGTTCGGAGATTTAAAAAGTAGAGTTGAATTTTGTTGCAAAAATCCCAATGCATGCGATTCTCAAAAGCGTTTTATTACTTTAGGTTTTAGGGGTTTAGGTTTAGGGGGGGGGGGTTATTAGTTAGTTTGGGGGGGTTTTATAGGTAGGTATTTTTTTGGTTATTTTTTTTTTTTTTTTAGGGGTTTAGGTTTTAGGGTACTTGATTTATAATCTTCTAAGCTTTGTTTTTTTTGTGTGTTTAGCTTTAGTTTTGTATCAAGGACCCTCAATGCTTTTTGAGGATTAGACTCATGCGCTATGATTTGTTGTCGTGTAGTCGTTGTTGCACATTTTGAATATGGAAGAAATAAAGGCATGTTTAGGTATGAATGTCTTTCGTGTATACTGTGATTTTGAAAAATTGCTGATAAATAATATTTAGCTGGTTTAATTTCGATCGTCTGAGTTTCGGGTTCTGAATATATTTATTAAATTAATAATATTTTTATCGATAAATTTTTATATTTTTAAATGGTAATTATTATTTTTTAATTTTTTATTATTTAATAATTTTATTTTTTTTTATAATTTTTTTTTAGTTTGTTTTTTATTTTTTTTTTTTAATTTATTATTTTTTTTTTTAATTTTTGTTGCACATTTTGAATATGGAAGAAATAAAGGCATGTTTAGGTATGGATGTCTTTCGTGTATACTGTGATTTTGAAAAATTGTTGATAAATAATATTTAGCTGGTTAATCGATCGTCTGAATATGAAAGTTACAAAGAGATTTTATATTTAAATATTCTTAATTTGGTAGGCGATGATGATAAATCTATGGTATATCAATTATCTGAGGGAAATCGTTCAAAGTTTGAGAATAATCGTATCTTGGCAGGAAATTCATACTAATGCAGTCGTGGCGAGTGTTCCTTCTTTGTTATGATACATCCTACAGATCCGAGCCTCTATATAGTTTAAACTCTTTAGATAAATGTGTTAAGCTACTACTGCATGGCTATGGATGTAGGTGTAAGTTGACGCTTCACTTTTGGTCTCCCTATTTTTGTGAAATCGTATTCTGTAACGTTGCATATTAATTAGTTTAGTGCATGAATTTTATATTTCTGAGTTTAATATATGGAAGTTTTCGGATTTTATATGATTATGTGGTTTAAGAAATTGAAGCTCCAGTAAGTGCAATAAGATTATCTCCTAATGACAGTGAGGTTTAATGAGATTATATCTTATGCATGAAGGTTGATGGTAATAAATCTTATAACCGATAATAGGTTGTCCTTAAACGACATCGTTTAACCCATGAATGACGTTATTTGGTTCAAATAAAATTGTAACCGATCCAGGCTAAGTCTAAAACCTCATTGTTTGGTCAAGCCAAAACCACTGCGTTTTGACCTCAAACGCTATCGTTGGCTTCGCTATTATATAAAAAATGACATACTCCATCCTTAAACGGCATTTGGAATGTTTAGACGGCAATAACGACGAATCTCTAATATATCCACTGTTTGAGGAATATCATTCTAAGTTTAAGAAAAACTATATCTTAGCGGGGAATTTATAATGATGCAGCCATGGCGGGGTTTTTCTTTTTGTTCTCATACGTTCTTACAAATTTGAGCCTATATCTTTTTCTATAGAATAGTTTAGCGCAAACCTTAAATGGCATCGGTTCCATAACCCAAAAACTGCATTTTTATGGCCTTAAATATGTGAAATGCTTTACCAAGTATACTATCATCTTGGGGGATATTACTTCATACATGTATGGTTCCACTATCGAATTAGAGGATGCATCTTCTTTCCTTGATTCTTTAATGTGTATATTTATTACAGATCAAGAATGAAGAATGTGGCTAAGATACGACGCTCGGGATTTAGTTAAAAAATAGACGATACAAAATTAGATCGTGTACCGTGCATCTGAACATCACGAACTATGATGTTAGGCTGATAAAGGGATCAAAGGAATAGTGGAAAATAAAAAAGTAGGTGGAAGTGAGTTTCAGTGCCCGGGGGGGGGGAAGGGGTGTTGGGGTGGTGGTGGGGCGGGGGGGGGAGTGAGGTGTAGTGGGGGACGGGCGGGTGGGGGGGGGTACGTTTTGGTGTTTGGGGTAGGGGGTTTGTGGGAGGGGGGTTCGTGGTTGGGGTTGGGAGGGGGGTACGGATGGGTTGGGTTTCTATGTGGGGGGCTGGGAGGTCTGGGGTGTGTTTTTTGAGTATTGGTGGCGGCTTTTAATTGTTGTTTTTGGTGGGTTTTATATAAGTATTATTTTTACGGTGGTCGGTTGTGTTATGTTGGTTTTGTTTGGGTCTGGGGGAATGTGTTTTTGTAAGTAATGCTTTGCTACTGTTTTTTCTTCTTGGTGGTCGGTGTGGGGGTTTTGGGTTGTGGTGTTTTGGGGGGTTTTCATTGGATTTTTGTGTGCCTTGGTTTTTGCTGGCGTGGGGTTTTTTTGTTTTTGGTGTTGTTTGTTTGTTTTTTGTTACTGTTTTTTTGGATTTTGACTGTTGGATGATTGTTTGGGTGGGCGTGTGGGGGGTGTAGTTTGGGCGTTTTTGGTGCTCCGGGTTACTGGTTGTTTTGGTTGTGGTTAAGGGGGGGTGGTGTTGTTGGGGTGTGTGGGGTGTTGGGTGGTTTTGGGCTGTTTTTATTGTTGGTGGGGGGTGATTGTGTCATTGCGTTCGCTTCCAGTTTGTATTGGCCGTTGGGTTGCGGTTGTTCTGGGTGTGGAGGTGGGGTTGTTGGGTTTGGGTTTGTGGGTTTGGGGCGGGGGGGTAGTGTTTGGTTTGGTGGGGTGTGGTAGGGTAATTATGTTGGGCTTTTTTATTTGTCCTTAGAAGGGGGTTGGTGGGCGGTGGACATGGTTTGGTAGAGGTGGTTTGGTGAATGTGCGTTGTTTGTGGGTATGAATGTTTGGCTTGACGAGGTTGTGAGGGGGTGTTATTGGTGGAGGTATGGTGTTTTTACCTTGGTTTGGGTTTTTTGAGTTGTTATCCTGGGTTAATGTTGAGGTATGGTGGGTGTAGTTTTTTGGTGTGGGGTTGGGTGAGGTTGGGGGTTGGTAAGATTTTTTTGGGGGGGATAATTCAGTGTCTTGGGTTAAGGTTGTTGTGTGGATGGTGGATTGGTAATTGGTGGTGTAGTGTTGAGGGGTTATGCTTTGTTGAGGGGTCTTGTTAGTTGGTGCAGTTTATTGTGCTTGTTGTTGGTGTATGTAATGTTTGTGTGTATATTTTTGGGGAAATGTGGCTGGAGGTTTTTGTTGTTGTTATTATTGGGTTGTTTTTTGTTGGTTTGGCTTTGTTGGTGTGTGCGTTTGGGGGATTTGTTTTTTTGTGGCGAGTTTGTTTGTCTGGGTTGTGAATTTGCTTTTTTTTTTTTTTTTTTTAATTTTCTTATTACTTATCCTATTTTTGGTTTTATAAGTATTTTTTTTCCTTTTTTTTGTCTATGTTTCATGTTTTGTTTTTTTTATTTCTTACTTGTTGTAAACTTTTCTTCTTTTTTTTTCTTATTTTTTTTTATTTTTTTTGTCTTTTCTTTTTCTCTTTTCTTTTTTATTTTTTTTTTCTTTTTCTTAATATTTTCTTATTCTTTTTTTTTTCTTTTTTTATTTTCTTCTTGTTTTTTTTTTAATTTTAAATTTTTTTTTTTCTTTTTTAATTAATATATTTTTTTAATTGTTTAAATTTATATTTTTTTTTTATTTTATATATTCTTATTTTTTTTCCTTTTTTTTTTTTTTTAATACTTAAGTATTTTCTTTAATTAAGTTTTTAATTTCTTTTCTTTTTTTTTTGTTGGTTGTTTGGTTTTTGTTTTTTTGTGTAACTTCGTTTTTTAATTTTTTTTGTGGTGGTCCTTTGTGTTTTATGATCTTTGTGTTTTTGTTTATTTTTTTTCTCGGGTTGTTATGTGGTTTAGGATTTTTGCTTGTTTTTTGGTGTTGTTGTATTTGCCTTGTTGTCTTTGTTATGTTTTATTGGGGGTGGTGTGGTTGTGTGGGTCGTAGGTTCTTTGGTTAATATCCTTGTTTTGTGGTGGTGTTTTTTGGCGTGGTTGCTGTGTGGGGATGGTTTTTTGGTTTTGTGGTTGTTTGTTGTGCTTTAGTTTTTTTGTTTGTCGGTTGCGTTTTTGTGGTTTGTGTTTGTTTTTTTGGGATTGTGGGGTTTGGTGGTTGGGGGGTTCCCCACACGGATTTTTGTTGGGGGAGGTTGGCGGGGTGTTTGGGGGTTTGTTGGGGGTGGGTGGTGTGTACCTGAACCGAGAAGAGGGGGTAAGGGTGGGGGGGGAGGGGCGGGAGGTTTGGGGGTTGAGGGGTGGTTGTTTATGGGGGGTTCGGTTGGGGGGGGGGTACGGGGGTGGGGGGAGGAGGGTGTTGGGTGGGGTGAGGTGGGGGGGAGGGGGGAGGGGAGGGGGGGGGGTTTTGGAGGGGTTGGTATTTGGGGTGCGGATGGGGGGGGGGTGGGGGGCAGGCGTGTGGTGAGGGTTTTAGCGGGTGTGGGGGTAGATGGTTTGGGGGGGGTGTCGTATGGGGGGTTTAGACATCGGATTTAACCTTTGTGAGGTTTGCGGTTTTTGGGTTGCTGGAGTGAGGCTTTGGGGACGGGATGGATAGGGCCGAGTGCTTTGGTTTTGTAGCGTAGGTGTTTTTTGTGTTGTCTTTGTGGGGGTGTTGGATGGGGTTGGGTGGGAGTGGTGGGGGGTTGGTTGACGGGGGTGGGTAGTGAGGGAGGTTTTATTGTGGTGAGGGGGGTTTGTTTTGGGTGGGGTCGGCGTTGGTTTTGGTTTGTGGGATTGTTAGTGGGTTTAGTAGTTTGGGTCGGGCGGTGCGGTAGGTGGTATGATCGGGGTTGGGGGTGGGGGGTGTATATTGGGGGGTTTAGGGATTTATTTTGGGGTTTGGTGTGTTTTTTGGTGGGTACTGTGGAGGATGGTGGGGTATATGGTGATAGTTAGTGTGGGGTTAGGGGTGGTTGTGGGGTTCTTTTAATATTTTCTTTCTTTTTTAATTTTCTTTAAATTTTTCTTCTTTATTTTATTAACTTTTTAAATATGTTGAAAATAAAAATGGAAAATAAAGAAAAAATGTTTAATGTTGAGAAAATGCTTTATTTTCTTTTTTTTTTTTTTTACCAAGTTATAATATCATCTTGGTGGGGGAGGGGATATTACTTCTACATGTATGGTTCCCTATCGAATTTAGAGGAAATTATTTAGGAGGATGGTATTGATTTATAAAAAAAATTAAGAGGTTTTTTTTTGCATTATATATCCTTCTTTCCTGATTACTTTTTAATGTGTATATTTTTACAGATCAAAGGGAATTGAAAGGAATGTTGGCTTCTATTAAGAGATAAACCTTAGTTTAGAAAATATCCCCCGACCCCCAGATAGATACGAAACGTCGCGGATTTAGTTAAAAAAAATAGACGAGATACAAAATTGATCGTGTATCGTGCATTTCTGAACATCAACGAACTTGATGTTGTTAGGCTGTATGATATTAATGGGATTGATTAAAGGGATCATGGAGGAAAAATAGTGGAATTGGGGATGGGGGGGAGATGGGTGGAAGAAAATAAAAAAATTAGGTTGGAAGTTGAGTACTTGGAAGTGATAGTCTAGTTAAGTTAGTTGTTTAGTTTTTAAGTGAGTTAATGTTAGTTGAGTTTATGTTTTCCTTTGCAGTGCGCCTAATTACCTCTTTCCCCCCCCTAATTACTCCTCACAACACTCAGGGTTTTTTGCCTTAGGGGAGATTTGTGAAGAAATAAAACAAAAAATCGAAAAAAGGATTATATTTTATATATAACAAAATATTTATTAAAAATAAATGGAAATAATATTATAAATAAACTTCTTGGGAAGAAACAAGAAAACAAGAAAGGGAAGAAAAAAGAAAGTAAAACACAAGGATAAAGAAATAACAAGAAACACTGAAGAAAGGGAAAACACATGCTTAAAAGGCCCCGCCTGACCCGCGAGTTGTGTATCGTGGAAGGTCTGAGAACTATCCAGAATGCATGGGACCATGGGATTTTATAGTTTGCTTTAAACATAATATTTTATTATGTATTTTTTGAATTACACTGCATACTAATAATTGTTTTGGGCAAGGTGGACGAAGTATAAAGGATACTAAAAGTGTAGTTAGTTGACCCGTTCCCCGTTGTTTGTTTACCGTGTGTTTGGCTATAGTTTTGTTTTTTTTATATTTTTTAAGTTGTTAGTTTCGTTTCATCCATTTACTATGTTTCCTCCACACTCAAATTATCAGCCAACAATGGTGATCTATGGCGGTATGGCTTGGAAATAAAAATGTTGAAAATCGGTTTGTTTCAAAGTTGGTTGATAATTTGAGCATGTAAGTGGTCCTTGGAGCTATACAAATGCGAAAGAAGCATAGAGAATTCATCAAGCCTATGAGTTTGAAGACTTTGAAAATGGAATTGAGAATAACCGTATCTTTGTCAATCATGTTTGATTTAAGGCACATTTCTATTTGTATAATGTGTTCCATTATTTGTGGTTTCTAAAGTGTATTCCATCTGCATCTAAGGCGAATTGATGTTAACTTTTAGATTCTTTGCAAATATTTTCACCCCAAACTTTCTTTAAATATCATTAAGTTCACATAACTTCAGTTATTAATAAATTGTTAATTATTTTAAAGATAATTATGTCTGTTATTTCTTCTCAATCATTAAATAACAAGATGCACTTTTCTTTTTCTCTT
>BQNB010048520.1:0-42526 GCA_026074375.1 Tanacetum coccineum
GAAGAATTTAAAAAGCTTAATTCGATGAACAGTAAACGCAAAGAAAATTACAAAGGAAAATTTAAACTATCTCTTTAAAAAAAACTAACTAACTAACTCTGAATGCTTGAGCTTCTATTTATAGAGAGAGATGATGAGAGGATGAGAGCTTGACTAATTTATAGCCGTTGGATCTTTGTAAACTTGAATCTAAACCGTTTATGATGATTGATGACGTGCACTAAATGATGTGGAGGTGGGGAAAATACGAGGTAGGGTTGAGTGTGGAGACGGGAGAAGGGGAGAAAGGAATTTAGGTTTGTTGCGAGTTTGGGCGGGAAAAGAGGTTGGAAGCGGTTAGGGAAAGATTAAACCCGCGCTTAGTTTGAATCTTTGGGTTATTGGCACAAACAGTCCTTGTGTTTCATTTTCCTTAGTTGTAGTGTAAAATGACTTTATTAGTTGTCAATTCCGGCCCTTGTGGTTTCTATTTCCTTTTTCCTCTTTATAAACAAACTTTCTATCTTTGACATCTTTGGTCCTTTGACTTCAAAACATCCAAATAAGCCCTTGAACTTTGCAAACTTGTCATTATGGATCCTTTGACTTCAATTTGATCTTCATTGACTTTCCTTTCTTGTTGTCAGGCTGATCCGGCTTTGATAACTTTTCTCAAATCTCTCTCTTGTACTTGTCTTTTCCGTTTCTTGTCGGTTTTTGGTCGTTTTTGCTCTTTTTGACTTTAATATCCTTTCCTGCACATTAAGACACAAAAGCACACATATTTCTATCTTTTGGCATATTTTCTTGGCTTTTATTGGCAAAATCCCGGGTATTTAATGTATACAATTTAACACTTATCAAAATTCCCCAAACTAAAGGATTGCCATGTCCTCACGCAATTTTATTAAGTGTACACTTTGTAAACTAACAAGTTTTCAAAATGCCCTTGTTTTCACCTTTTATGAATCGCCTTTTTAAACATCTTAAGCTTTTCTAACATATAAACTCATGGAAACACATTATGGCATTCATTTCAATATTTGCAACTTTTAGAGGCTCATTGATGAAATAGGCTACTCCCGATTAATAGAGCACAAAAGAGGAAAATTCGTCTTCCCTGACTTTTCACTAGACTAAACAAAGCTATTAAACAAGATCATTGTCAATATAAGTCCAAATGGTTAAGCTCTTATACTTACAACTTGTGAACTTTTCACTCCCAAGAATAAATTAATGATTAAGATGTGTGCACTCTTTTTAACTCAACCATAGATCAATTTATCTTTATAGTTGAAATCCATCTAAGCTTTACACTTAAGCCTTGTGAGCTTAAATGTTAATAACATAGATAAACCTCGACTCAAAGCTAAAAGAGATTAGGAAACAAAACTTATAAATTGATTTTTAGAAAATGAAATTTTAACCATTCTTTTATTTTCAATATACTATAAATTATTTTTTCAATAGGAATGTTGTTCTTAGTTCGAACCCCTACTTAGGCCTTTCTCCCAAATAGGATATCGCATCAACAACTGGTGTTCTTAGTTCGAACCCCCACTCCGCTGCTAACGTTTGTGGGTTATCGCGACAACACCTTTTTCCTACAAAGCCTAGAATCCAAAGTCCCTTAGTTGCAATCACCACCTAGGCCGCGCTCCCTAGTGATGAATGCCTACGAACCTTGATTCCACTCCACTATAATGTTTTAATCCTAAGTTCGAACCCATCCGTGTCTCACTGCATCAAAACAATGGATACTCCAACCGATTAAAACCATATATAGCATTTTATTATTCTATTTTTGCTAATGCTTTCATTGGCAACAAAAAATAATGCCTTTTGCATTTTAAAGAAATGCTTCATTAGCATTCATTTTATAATTAAATTTTTGATGAATGGAAAATATTCACTTAGAAAATCAACTTATAAATTTGAAACCGAAAATCTTACTTACATAATAACTGAAATTACTTTTCCCAAAATGTAAGACTTTTTCTAAAGACATTGGTTGACTTAGTTAAATTAAAAAGAGCACGTATGATTAGGTGTGTTAAGAGCTTGTGGGAGTAAAAAGACACAAATCATTCATATAAGCTTTAGGTTTTCCAAATAAACCTTGCTTAAGCAAATACACTTATATTTAACTACATCATCTCTTGTTCTCTTGCAAATTTTTAAAATCCAATGCAATAAGGATTGGTGAAAGCCATTGGCCCCCACAAAAGGTAGGTTAAAGAACTAGCTAGGGCATTTTCACCCGGTCAAGTCAAAATTAACTCCTATTTCTCACCAACGGATTACCAAAAAGTGGTGTTTTTCCCCAAACTAAGCTTCTATTGAGCTTCTCTTGTAAGCAAAAATTTTAAAATTTTTCACTTTTTTCACAAAAAGGTAATTCAAAAAGGTTCAAACAAGGTTGCGTGAAATGCAAGTCAATATCGAAGATATCCTTCCCCAAACTAAAATGAAACATTGTCCTCAATGTTTAAAAGATAAGGGTCAAAAGGAATCTCAACAAAAATTCTAAGGTCATGCCAAAAGAATAGATGTTAGTTCGATAAAGACAAGGATAAAAGATTTCCCACTTTATGAAGAGAAGATTGGAGACCATCAATGGAAATTGTGGGCATTGCTTTGTTCTTCCACAATATTGAACCATGAATCTTCCAAAATCCGGAAAACCTAGACAAACAAACACAAACAACCAACAAGAACGAAAGAGAACAAGCCTCCTCTCATTATTTTCATTGTTAGCTCAAAAAAACGACTTAAAACGGCTTAGTTTTTGTTAACCGAGTACAAGCTATACTTGACCCCGAATTGATTTGTCCTTGGGGAAACAAAGAGAAAATCAAAAGAAAATAAA
Source organism: Tanacetum coccineum (assembly GCA_026074375.1). Taxonomy (NCBI): domain Eukaryota; kingdom Viridiplantae; phylum Streptophyta; class Magnoliopsida; order Asterales; family Asteraceae; genus Tanacetum; species Tanacetum coccineum. The sequence continues at coordinate 2,849 of BQNB010048520.1, forward strand.
AAAGGATAAGCATGGGGTGCCTCCCACGAAGCGCTTGTTTATTAAAGAGTCCCCTAGCTTGACTCATTTCCCCAAACTAGGTACATTATGGAGGATAATAGTGAGGGTGAAGAAATTCCAAGAGGTGGAAACCTCCCCAAACTAGGTATGAAAGATATACCATAGCATTGTTGATCCCGGGTTCAAAAAACTTTTTAGAAAAGAATTTCAAGAGAGAAAATGTGAACCCGGACAATGCTTTGGTAACATGAAAGTCCATTAAGGGTGGGTGGAGTGGATAAAAAACATCAAGAATACCCGGATCAAAAACTAAGACCTTAGGGTTCAAACTATCATTCTTAGGCTCAACTTGAAAGTTTTCAAGTTCAAAGTCTAACATCATTTCAAAAGAACGGGTGGGCAAGGTGGGTAAAACATTTGGCTCATGAACTTTAGAGTTCTTATCAACTAGGATACCCGGGTTGAAAACTTTATCCTCATTGATTGTTGAAAATAAAGCATCACTTACATGAAAATCCAAATTATTTCCTTCAACATAACTTGAACCACCGGGTTCAAATTCATCACTTAAGCTCTTAAAAACACTTGATTTGTCAAAATCTTTGGTTTTAGCACTATCAAAATCCATTCTCTCAAAATCTTCTCCATACAAAATTCTTTTCCACTCATCATTGTTAGAATCCATCTCAAAGAGATCATCCATACATTATCGAACACAATCTTTTGGTAAAGACCTCAATTGATGGTTCAGATTAAACTTTCGAAGAAATTTTGTCTAGATACCTCAATAGAAATGATTTCCTTCATCGCTTCAAAAAGAGGGTTCAAATAACCTCTTAAGAGTTTTCCTTATGAACCTCCTCCTTAAGAATTGACTCGTCATTTCTAGAGGGAAAATCATCTTTTTTCTCAAAGAGAGGGTTTGAAAAAGTCTTGAAACTTTGAAAATCATCACAAAGAGGAAAATCACACTCTTTTCCAATTTTGGACTCTCTTGGGATTGGAATGAGATCTTCTTTGTTTAATTCTTTGTTTGGAATAAAGTTAAGATCCTCATCCCCCATTTTGAAAGAGTCCTCAAGATTATTGTTTGGAAAGATGTGTGAAATTGCACCCACGGAAGCAATTTGAGGTGAATGAATAACTTTTCCTTTGTGAATGATTCTAAAATTCTTAAAGTTTGATGTAAAACAAAACCTTCTTCTAGCAACTGGGTCAGATATTTCCTTAACTTCTTCCTTTTGTTTGATAATTATCCCACAAAGAGTCCAAACTATTTCAACATTAAGTAGATTTGTGGGAGAAAAAGAATCATACTCTCAGGTTCACAAACATCTTTGAACCGGTCATCATAAATGTCCATCATGTGGATTGACTCTTTGTCTTGACTACCGTCCGGTTTAAAAACTATCCTTTCCATACCATCCCTTATCACTAGCTCTTCCCTATGGACATCAATTAAAACCCGTGCGGTCCTTAAGAAAGGCCTACCAAGTATCAAAGGTACTCGGTAGTTGACCTCATAATCGACTACCACGAAGTCAGCGGGAAAGCAAAAATACCAACCATACAAGTAACATCCTCGCTAGCCGGTTGGAAATGGCTAATGAACCATAGCACGCTCGAGGGTCCATTTTTTGTTTGGACAAGCTTAGGTAGCTTAAGCTTTTGATAAAATCCTAATGGCATGAGATTAATGCTGGCCCCTAAGTCAGCTAGGGCCATACATTTACTCATCTTGGTAAAGTCACATGGGATTAGGAAACGGCCGGGATCACCCAACTTCTCAGGAAGTTTCTTCATGATAAGAATGATTGCCGAGCACTTTTCACTCACCGGTGTATTAGCCATCTCATTTAACTTTTCTTTGTTTGACAACAAGCTTTTTAACATCTTTTGATACTTAGGCATTAAGATCAAAGCATCCGCCAAAGTAATGTTCACATGAATCTTTTTGAACATTTCCCAAAACTTTTGGATTTGCACTTTATCATTTTCACCTTTCTTTTCATACTCTACCCTAGAAGGATATGGAAGATGGGTCTCTTTAGAAGGTTCTTTTGAAGGTGGAGAATTATTAACTTGAGCAGAAGAAGGCTCAGGAGAAATTGGACTGCTAACCGGCTTAACCGGATCATGAGATTTTTGGATAACCGGAGGCTGGATGTCTTTGGTGCTCGGTAGCACCTTATCCTTGGTCACCTCGGTTTCCTTCTCAGTCAAAGATTCATTCTCATCATAGAGAGGAGGAGGAATTGGTGGCACCGGTGTGTAAGAAAGTCCGCTTCGAGTCGTAATGGCTCTAGCTTCACACCTTGGATTTGTGATAGTATTACTAGGTAAAGAGGTAGGTGCCACAGAAGTAGAAGTAGAAGGTTGACTTTGATTTTGGAAGAAACCACTCAACATGTTTTGCAAATTGTTTTGGAAATCATTTTGTTGATTCATGAAAAGATTATGTTGAGATTTCAACTCATTCTTGAATTCTCCTTTTAAAGAGTTGATTTGGTTTTGTAAAGTAGCTTGAACTTCACTCCTAATCTCAGCTTTCAAATTGGTAATATGGTTCCTCATAACCTGCATACTCCCCTCGGTGGTTTTCTTGAAAGTATCCAATTGACTAGCAAGCACAACTTGAGAATTTTGTGGTGGACTTTGGTAAGGTACCATTCCTTGATGAGGGATATTCCCTTGATTGGATGGTTTACTTTGGTTTGAAGAAAAACCAGGGGGTGAGTATGGTTCGCTAAGTTGGGAGGACGGTATCCGGAATTTCCATTTTGAACAAAATTACCGACCGAAGCGGTTTTTTGAAACTGTTGGAAATTATCATGAAATTCCTGAACTTGATGTATTGTTATTTCCCATTTGTTTTTGAAACATGTTAAGCATCATATTTTGAAAATTCCTTTGCTCATTTTGAAAATCTTGTTGTTCCTTTTTGAACTCATTCAAATTCTTTTGCAAATTATTCAAGGTAGCATCATTTGCTTTTGTGTAAGCCTCAAACCTTGAGTAAGCAACCGGAGCTTGTGTACTCGGTACTTGATAAGCTTGAGCTTGTTGTGCTCATAGCCTGCATACTCCCCTCGGTAGTTTTCTTGAAATTATCCAATTGATTAGCAAGCACAATTTGAGAATTTTGTGGTTGGTTTGGTAAGGTACCATTTTGAGGAGGGATATTTCCTTGATTGGATGGTTTTTCCTTGGTTGAAGGGAAAACAGGGGGGTGAGTATGTTTGCTAAGTTAGGGAGGACGTACCAGATTTCCATTATGAACAATTACCAATCGAAGCGGTTTGTTGATAAAAATTGTTGGAAATTATCATGATAAACGGGGCTTCGTTAACCTCATCTAGTCATTGGGCACATATTAAAGCTATGATTGTTACCACAAGTGGTACACCTTTCCTCAACCGCTTTGATCGGAACGGGAGTAGGACAAAAGCTTTTTCATCATGTTTTTCATCTCATTCATTTCATTCCTAAAGGTTAAGGTCATCTTATCCTCTAATGCTGCTGCCATTTGTTGAAACTCAAAGTTAGAGATGAGAATTAGAAAGAAGGAGGGGGGGGGGGGGGAGGAGCATTCGTACTCACTCGCATCACGGCGTTCCGTGAACATCTAACTTTGGCTTTGTTCTCTATGATTAGTAGCCCTTCGTTTGGACTTTTGTAGAGAAAATTGCCTCCGGCAGCAGAATTAAGAGAATCTTGGTCATTATAGCTCAAGGAATTATAGAATGTATCTAATTGGTGCATGAGTGAAAAACCATGGTGAGGACACTTCCTAAGAAGTTCCTTAAAACGCTCCCAAGCTTCGGAGAAAGATTCTTGAGCAATTTGACGAAAATTCGTAATTTCGTTCCGAAGATTGGTGGTCTTTGAAGGTGGGAAGAAAAAATTGATGAACTTAGAAACTAAGTCATCCCATGTGAGAATGGAATTTGGGGGTTCTTTTTCTAGCCACGTTTTGGCTACCCCATCAAGTGAAAATGGAAAGAGAAGAAGTTTGATGGTGGTGTTAGGTACATCCGGGTACCTTTGATTGTTCGTAATGCTCTCGAAATGACGGATATGAGCATGAGGCTCCTCATCATTACCTCCTCGAAAAATTCGGTTTTGGACCAAATTAATGAGAAGAGGATTTAAGTTTCAAAGTTTCGAGCATTAAATTATCGGTACAAAACTATAACACTTTTCAAACCCCCCGGTGGGAGCCTTGGGAGTTTGCTGCCCATTAGGTCGGTCGTCGCCATTGGATCGGATCCAAATTGAGAGGGATTGGCCTCTTGTCTGGTGTCGAGATCGTCGACAATTAGTCTTCTTGGAATAGTTTATTCAAGGGGAGCGAGGGTGCGCCATGCAATTAGTGAAAAATAGAGAAAGAAGACTTGAGATTAAGAAGATTATTTTTTTTGGGGAGAATTTAAAATTTTTTTTAGTTTTTTAATAAGAATGAAAACAAAAATTATTTTTTGGTAATCGATTATTACATAAGTTCACGACAAGTCTTAAGATATACGGCACAATGTGAGCGGAAAAAGTTAGCGAGCCGCCAATGATCTGCTTAGAGAATAGCTATTAATTTTCCTTAATCTCACCTTATAGTCTTGTAAACTCATAAGGTTCTCGTCGTACCTAGCAAGTACTTCACGATTTGTTTGTTGTTAATTGGAATGGTTTAAGATGGATAAAACTTGTATCCAAAAGTTTATTTATTATTTTTTACTTAATTCGATTGGATCGAATTAATGAACTTTTATATTTTTATAGAAGAAAAATAGCAAAATAACTTCCAATGGAACGGATCTTAAAACTCTAACTCGACGAATATCTTCTATAATCGTTCACGAATTCCCGGCAACGGCGGCAACAATTTGGTATGTGGTTAAAACAAATTCTAATATACTTTATATAGTATTATTATCAGTATGAGTTCTTTCCAAAATTACTTCTAACCAAGAGAAATACAGGTAAAAATCATCACAAAAGTAAACACAATTCGTATATTTTTTTATCCGGGAAGGAGTATTGTATACAACTCGGTCGTGTCCCAACGAAATGTGTGAATTGAGAATTAGAATGATTCGGATTCGAGCTTAGAATAGTAAAAATGAATATTTGATTTTGTGATTACACTACCAATGTAAATAGCAAGAAAAAGAATTGAAAAAACAATTCACTAGCACGAAAATTAAATTCACAAAATTTATTAAATGCGGGCTAAAACTGAAATTTAAAAACTAAAACACGACTTTTAACAAAATTTATACCTAAAAATCACAAATTTAAAATGAAAATTTTAGGAAAAAGAATTAGAATTTTTTATGTATTTTTGAATTTATTATGATTTTTCTAAGATTTAGTGATTTATCAAAAATAAACTTTTTCTAAAAATTAACACTAAAATTTTTCTTTTATTTTTCAAAAATACTAGATTTAAAATGAAAATTAATGCAAAAAGAATTTTAATTTTTCAACTATTTTTCTATTTTTTATGATTTTTATAAGAAAAGGTAATCACTAAATTCTATTTTAATTTCTAAAAAATACAACCTTAATGAGAAAAATATAGAAAAATGGTTTTTAAATGCTAAACTAGTGCAGAAAAATTATAGAACAAAAAGCCCCAATTTTAATGACCTAATTGAACCCTAATTTGCCCAATTAAAACTAAACCCTAATTTTAATAATACTAAAAACTAAAATTTAAAACTATTTTATTTAACTAGAAAGGACAGGGTATGAATTGTAATAAAAGAAAGAACAGGGTAGGCGGAGTAACTTGAGTAACTTTACACTTCAGTTAAAACGTATGACCTAAGCTTGGAAAAAGTACTATTAGACACCTCGCGATTTAGGCTTATTTTGCTTATTGAAAAAATGGTTTTCAGACAAAACTTAAAACTACAAAGTTGTAGTCTAGCTTAATCCTAACAACTTTAATAAAAGCAATATGAACTTTTAACAAAACAATAAGCTACAAAATAAGCTGATAAAGGCTGATCACAGAAAGTGCTAGTTTGCTTAAACTTTTGAATCTTTGCTTATTGTGAGCTTAATATTTGATAAAAGCTGAAAATAAAAGATGCTTATTTATGCCTAAGATGTGTATTAAAGGTTTCTAAACTAATATTACCCTAGTGTTAACAATATTAGAAAGAAAATTAAAGAGGAGAAGAGTGAGTGTTCTATTGAAACAGTTTTTTAAGCTTTTTTAGACAACTACGCTAATGCCTTAAATTTTTGGAATTATGTGCTGAGATATTGGAAAAAGCATAACCTATTATCAAAAATCAATCTAGCTAATCGGTTTGCAATGGTTTTCATTAGGAAATAGAAAAAATATCAAAGAGAAAAATGGCAACACAATGCTGATATTTTGTAAACTTGCTGGTGCAATTGGCTTTGCTGATGCAAATGGCTATCTACTCAATTACAGGTTCAACTTTGGAAGCTAATTCATCACCTAATGAACCTAAATGAGCACAGCACACCTTTGAACCTTAAATTGCTTGTAAAAATCCTTAAACCTAAAATTCTTATTACTGAAATATGCCCTGGTGCAAAATATGAAGTTTTAAACTCTAAATTCTTGAGTTTCACTAACTAACTATTAAAAACTGTTTAAAACTAGTTATACTACCTTAATACAACTGAATGAACAACTTTGACAAGGTACTTATGACTTTAAGAGTCAAAACAGGCTAATCCCAAACACACCTTTAAAGTTTTCTGTCAAACTAATTTGCACCTAAAACCTTTTAAACTCTAAAACTTTGTAAAGCTTTTTATCTACTTTTACTAAAATAAACCTAATAAAGCTATTTAATCAGTAAAACTACTAGCTTATTAAGAGAAATAAGCAAGTTACTCTATGAGGCTTAAACTACTAGCTATGACAGAAATGAAAATATGAAATCTAAATGAATTTTAAGGTTTAGAAAACTTAGAATAATGACAACTAAAAGCTATCTAAACTAAATGCAACAGGAATAAGCACAAGTATAAGCAAATGTAACTGAAATAAGCTAAATGTAGTGACTAGGTATTGATAACTTGGAATTAAGAGAATTAAACCTTGTTTTTGAAGAATCTTCACACTAGAGCTATCCAAGAGTAGCAGCTCAGTGTTCCTAGATGGCACCTTGCCTCTAAACCAAAATAAGATAGATTTTAGCTTATTTTCATTTGTCCTTCCAAATTGAGCTTATCACTTCTTAAGTATCCATAATTTGAATGTAAATGAGTAAGAATGGTAAATATATTGCTTAAGACAGGATTTGAGCTAAATTTGGGCTTATGAAAAGTAATAAGCTCTTATGAGCTTATTTAAAGCTTATTTGATGAATTCAACTTCAAACTTAAAAACAAAAGATTATTAAATTTGTAAATCGACTTTTATTACTGAATTAAAGAAGTACAAGTGAAAAGGAAATGATTACAAGAGCTGAAAGCTTAAGTGCTTAAAATGAAAGCTTAAATTGCTTAAAAACGGGAAAATTACAAAGTAAATGTTTAAAAATAAAATCAACAACATGAAAAATGATATCCTAAGCTGCTATTTATAGAGGAGTAGTGAAGAGAGGGAAGAATTTCTAGAATGGTCTCTTCAATCTCAGCCGTTTGATCATTTGAAGGTGAATTTAAGCCGTTTGATGGGATCAATGATGTGTCCTGGCCAATGAGGGCTTGCCACGTGGTTTATTATGATTGGGGAGGGAGTATGAGTAGGATTGAAGGCTAATAAAGGAGCGGGGGAGGGGGATTTTGGAGTTGGGTTGTTGAGATTTTTGGCGGGAAAAGTAGTTTTAGTTTGTTAGGAGGTTGCGAATAAGCCGGGTTATTTGTTTGAATGTTTGGGATGTTGGCAACATTGGTCCTTGTGGTTGTCTCCGCCCTTTTTAGTGTTAAAAAAGAGTTTGAGAAATGCAATATTGGCCCTTGAACTTGCTTTCTTCCTTTTCTTCTTTATAAAGCAACTTTCACTCTTTGGCAACTTTAATCCTTTGATCTTTAAAACTTCTAATGAACACTTGAAACTTTGCACACTTGACAACTTTGGCCCTTTGACTTGTAATTTGGCTTTTGACTTCCTTTATTTCTTTCTTTGACTGTGTCGGGCTGATCCGGCTGTGATTTCTGGCTGATTTCTTTGTCTTGCTCTTGACTCTTTGTCTTTTTCTCGTTTCTTGTCGGTTTTTGATCGTTTTTGCTTCTTTTTGTCTTTTCAATCCTTACCTGCACAATTGGACATAAAAGCACACATTTTTCTATTCTTTTGGCATTTAATTGGCTTTTATTTGGCAAAATCCCGGGTAAATTAGTATACAATTAAGCAAATATCAAAATTCCCCAAACTAAAGGATTGCCGTGTCCTCACGCAATGTTATGAAGTGTACACTTTGTAAACTAAGAAGTTTCCAAAATGCCCTTGTTTAGAACCTTTATTGAATTACCTTTTAAACAATTTTCACTTTTCTCAACATTTAATCAATGGATAACACGTTAATGGAATCATTGCAAGTTTGCAATTTTAGGCTCATCGATATTAGGCTACTCCCCGATTAATAGAGCACAAAAGAGGAAAAATTCGTATCCTTGACTTTTCACTTAGATAAACAAAGCTGATATAAACAAGATCATTGTCAATATAAGTCCAATGATTAAGCACTGTATCTTACAACTTGTGAACTTTTCAATCACAGGAATAAATTAATATTAAGATGTGTGCACTCTTTAACTCAACCATAGATCAATTTATCTTCATAGTTGAAATTCATCTAAGCTTTACAAATAAGCCTTGTGAGCTCAAATGTTAATAACATAGATAAATCTCGACTCAAAGCTAAAACAGATTTGGAAACAAAACTTATAAATTGATTTGAGAAAACGAAATTTTTAACCATTCTTTTATTTTTTTTATACTATAATTTATTATTTTTTCTTGCAATAGGAATGTTGTTTTTAGTTCGAACCCCTACTTAGGCCTTTCTCCCAAATAGGATTCGCAACTACAACCGGAGTTCTTAGTTCGAATCCACTCCGTGCTAAGTTTGGTGGGTTTCGCGGACTACACCTTTTCCTACTAAAGCTTTAGATCCAAAAGTCCCATTAGTTGCAATCAACACCTAGGCCGGCGATCCTAGTGATGAATGCTCTAGAACCTAGATCCTACGTACATAGTTTTATTCGGAGTTGCGACCCCTCCGGAGTCTTTCTCTCAACATGGATACGCCAACGATTAAACAACTTCATATAGCTTTTGTTTTTCTAATTTTTTCGAATGCTTATTTGGCACGACAAATAATGCTTTTGCATTAGAAATGCTTCATTGGATTTTTTTTTATAATTATCTTTTTGTGAATGGAAAAATTTCATTTGAGAAAATCAACTTATAAATGAACCAAAAATCTACTTACATATTAAAAAATGAATTCTTTTTCAAATGTAAGACTTTTTCTAAAGACATTGGTTGACTTAGCTAAATTAAAAAGGCACGTATGATTTGTGTGTTAAGAGCTTATGGGTGTAAATGAACACAAAGTTTATTCATATAAGCTTAGGTTTTCCAAATAAAAACTTGCTTAACAAATTACACTCTATATTTAACTACTATCATTTTTGTTCTTCACATTTTAATCCAAAGACAATGATTTGTGAGCATGGTCTACAAAAGGTCGGCTAAAGAATAGCTCGGGCATTTTCACCCGGGTCAAATCCAAAATTCACTTCCTATTTTCACAAAGACTACCAAAAAGAGGTTGTTTTTTATTCCAAACTTAAGCTATCATTTTGGAGCTTTTTTGTAAGCCAAAAATATTTAAATTTCTCACTTTTTCACCAAAAAGGGGACTTCAAAAAGATTCAAACAAGGTCCTGCGTGAAAGTGCAAGTTCAATATCGAAGATATCCTTCCACCAAATAATTGAAACTTTGTCCTCAACGTTTAACAAATAGGGTCAAAAGGAATTTTAACAAAAAATTCAATGGTCTTGCCAATAAGAATAGATGTTAGTTCGATAAAGAACACAGGATAAGAGATAGAGTTTTCCCAATTTATGAGAGAGAAGATAAGGAGACCAACTGATAGAAATTGTGGGAAGTGCTTTGTCTTCCACAATATTTGCACCATGAAGCATCCAAAATCCGGGAAAACCTTAGACAAAAATCACAACAACAACAAGAAAAAAGAAATGACAAAGAAACAAGCTTCTCTCTTCTTTGACATAGTTAGCCAAAAGGACATCTCTAAAACGGCTTGTTTTTGTTACCCGAGTACATAGCTATTATGCCCCGACTTATTTTGTCCTTGGGAAGCAAAGATAGAAAAATGGAAAAAGAAAATTAAAAGGATAAAAGGGATAAGCATGGGGTGCCTCCCACGAAGCGCTTGTTTATTATAGAGTCCCCTTCGCTTGACTCTTTCCCCAAACTAGTTTTCTTATGGTGGGTAATAGCAATGGTGAAGAAAATCTAAGAGGTGACAACCTCCCCAAACTAAGGCTGAAAGATATACCAAAACATTTTTGATTCCAGGTTCATAAAACTTTTTAGAAAAGATTGTCAAGATAGAAAATGTGAACCGGAAAAATGCTTTAGTAACATGAAAGTCCATTAAGGGAGGGTGGAGTGGGACCCCCCCAAAAAAATCAAGAGTCCCAACAAAAAAGGGGAAAAGCTTTAGATGGAGCTTAATCTGGATACTCTTATAGATTTTCAAAAGATTTCTCCATGAAAATTATCCCTGGGTCAAAAAATCTTACCCTGAATGTTCTGGGGATATCCTATCCACAAGATTAAAATCCGCATAAAAACACATAATTCGCTCCCGACAATGAGGGTAGTTCTCCAAATGGTCTAAGTATTTCACTGCGGGATGAAAAACTTGTAACATCTTTTCTTTTTTATCGGTTCAACTTTTGTATCGAAATCTTCTTTTTGTCTTACTTTCAAAGATTCAACTTCTTATTTCATTCATTTCAAAGAAAAATTTTCATCTTCAAAAGTAAAACCATCTTAGGAAGGAATTCCTCTTCTCATTATCATGAATTCCAAAAACATTTTCACTTTATTTTGAAAACCTTCATGATTAACCTCTTACCTATCTTTTTCAACTCACTTGATGCCATTTTTCTCACAAATTCCCAATTTAGGGGCAAAGCAAAGACTATAATGGTTTTTAAAATCAATTTAGGAGAAAGTATGTTAGTATGCCTCATCTCGAACTAGGCATTTCTCGTCATCTCCAAAAAGAGGGTTCAATAACTTTAAAAGTTTCCTCATAGAACCTTCTCTCTTAAGAATGATGTCATTTCTAGAGGGGAAAAAGTCATCTTGTCTCAAAGATGAGGGTTTGAAAGAGTCTTAACGCTTTGAAAATCATCACAAGAGGAAAATCAACTAATTCTTTCCTATTTTGGACTCTCTTGGATTGGAATGAAAACTATCTTTGTCTAGGTCTTTGTTTGGAACAAAATTAGATCTCATTCCCATTTTGAAAGAGTCATTCAAAATTATTGTTTGGAAAAAATGTGTGAAATTGCACTTTGGAAGCTTTTTTCGGAGGAATGAATAACTCTTCCTTGGCTAATGATTTTACAATATCTTATTTGCAAACACAGCCTCTTCTTATAGCAACTGGGTCAGAAATTCCCTTAAGTTCTTCCTTTTGTTTAATAAATATCCCCAAAGAGATTCAAACTCATCAACATAGCCCAGATGTTGTAGAATCATATACTCTCAGGTTCAATAATCTTTGAACCGGTCATCATAAACATCCATCATATGGATTGACTCATTATCTTGACTACCATCTGGTTTAAAAACTATTCTTTCCAAACCATCCCTTATTACTAGCTCCTCCCCGTGAACATCAATTAAGACCCGTGCGGTTCTTAAGAAAGGTCTACCAAGTATCAAAGGGAACTCGCTGGGTCTGCAAACAAAATCTAAGATCACAAATTCGACGGGAAAGGGAAATGGATTTTACGACCTTATTCCCACCGGGACCAAGACATCTCTAGCAATTCCTTTAGGAACACAAAGAGAGCAATTTGCTAGTTCTAAGGTCATCCGGGTAGATTGCAATGCAGGAAGGCCTAACTTTGTGTATACGGAGAATGGCATAAGGTTGATACTAGCACCTAGGTCGGCTAAGGCTTTGCATTTAAGCTCACTAAAATTACACGGGATGAGAAACTGTCCGGGATCCCCAAGCTTTTCGGGAAGCTTTTTGAGAATGATTGCCGAGCAAGTTTCACTCACCGGTGTATTAGCCATCTCATTCAACTTTTCTTTGTTTGACAACAAGCTTTTTAACATCTTTTGATACTTAGGCATTAAAATCAAAGCATCTGCCAAAGTAATGTCCACATGAATCTTTTTGAACATTTCCCAAAACTTTTGGATTTGCACTTTATCATTTTCACCTTTCTTTTCATGCTCTACCCTAGAAGGATATGGAAGACGGGTCTCTTTAGAAGGTTCTTTTGATGGTGGAGAATTATCAACTTGAGCAGAAGAAGGCTCAGGAGAAATTGGACTGCTGACCGGCTTAACCGGATCATGAGATTTTTGGATAACCGGAGGTTGGATGTCTTTGGTGCTCGGTAGCACCTTATCCTTGGTCACCTCGGTTTCCTTTTCAGTCAAAGGTTCATTCTCATCATAGAGAGGAGGTGGAATTGGTGGCACCGGTGTGTAAGAAAGTCCGCTTCGAGTCGTAATGGCTCTAGCTTCACACCTTGGGTTTGTGATGGTATTACTGGGTAAAGTTCCTGAACTTGATGCATTGTTATTTCCCATTTGATTTTGAAACATGTTAAGCATCATATTCTGAAAATTTCTTTGCTCATTTTGAAAATCTTGTTGCTCCTTTTTGAACTCATTCAAATTCTTTTGCAAATTATTCAAAGTAGCATCATTCGCTTTTGTGTAAGCCTCAAACCTTGAGTAAGTAACCGGAGCTTTGGTGTACTCGTACGAGATGCAGGCGCGAGGTGAGCTTGTTGTTTAAAGCCCCTTCGAGTTAGCTCCTTGATAAACTTGATTGGTTTGGTTCACATTTATAATTCCCATTGTACCCTTATTCCCATTATATCCTTGGTTAGGTCTATGAACTTGTTGGATTGGATGATAAAGCATGGTGGTCACATTTGGTTTGGCCAAGTTGGAGTACGGTACCCGGAATTTCCATTTGAACAAAATTACCACCGAAAAGGGGCGGTTTGTTGAAATTTTTGAAATTATCATGATAAACTCGGGTACTCCATAACCATCCTCTATCATTGCACACATAAAACTATGATTACTACCAAACAAGTGGTACAACCGTTCCTCACCGCTTTAGATCGAGTGGGAGTAGCACAGCAGATCTTTCATCATGTGGTTTTTCACTCATTCATCATTGCCGAGCGCGCGTGTGATCCAAGGGTCATCTATCCTCTAATGCTGCTGCCATTTGTTATGACTACCTCAAAGTTAGATATGAATTAGATTAGTGGTGGAGGGAGCATTCGTACATCATCGGGGATCGCATCACGCGTTCCGTGAACATCCTAAAGTTGGTTCTTTTGGCTTTCATTCTCTATGATTTGGTAGTCCTTCGGGTATTGGACATTTGTATAGAAAGCGCACCACGCCACCGGCAAGCAGAAATAAAGAATCTTGATCATTAGGCTCAAATACTTATATAATGTAATCTAATTGGTTCATTAGTTGGAAAAACATGGTGAGGACACTTCCTTAGAAGTTCCTTTGATCCGCTCCCAAGCTTCGGAGAAAGATTCTTGAGCAATTTGACAAAAATTCGTAATTTCGTTCCGAAGATTGGTGGTCTTAGAAGGTGGAAAGAAAAAATTGATGAACTTAGAAACTAAGTCATCCCATGTAAGAATGGAATTCGGGGGTTCTTTGTCTAGCCACGTTTTGGCAACCCCATCTAAGAGAAAATGGAAAGAAAGATTTTTATGGTGGTGTTAGGTAACATCCGGTACCGGAGTTGGTTAGTTTTCGTAATCCTCAAAAATGAACAATGTGAGCATGAGGCTCCTCATCATTACCTCCTCCTCCCCTCGAAAAATTCGGTTTTGACAACATTAAATGAGGGAGGATTTGAGTTCAAAAATTTTGGACGAGGAGAGCGAGCAGAGTGTTACAACTATAGCACTTTCAAACCCCCCGGTGGGAGCTTGAAGTTGCTCGGCCATAGAGGTCGGGGGATCATCTGGCCATTGGAATCGGCTATCCAAATTGAGAAGGGATTGCCTTCTTGTCGGTTCGAGAATCGTCGACAATTACGTCTTACATTGGAATTGAGTGAGCGTTCCAAGGAGGTGCAGCGAGTGCGCATAGCACTAGTGAAAATAACCAAAAAGAATTTGAGATTAAGAAGATTATTTTTGGCGAAATTTACAATATTTAATTATTTATTAAGAATGAAAACAAAAATATTTTTGGTAATCGTTTATTACAAGCTTCACGATAAGTCTCCAAGAGTACCACAAGTGAGCGGAAAAGCTTTAGTCTAGCGCGCGGCAATGACTACTTAGAGAATGTAGGCTAGAGCACTTGTCCTATGAACGACTGAGACCCGTATAGTGATATAGTTAGCCGCGCGAGTACGGCACTAGTGGTACGCGGATGAGGCTATGACCGACAGCAAGGTGACTGGTGGGGTAGCACTCTTATTATATTGTGGGGAGATATATGATGGTGGAGTGTATATTTGTAGAGGTGATATATAATTGAATGAGAAATGTGTGTTAGTAGCGTTAGAGTGTGAAACGGACTTTCTACCACTATGACGCACAGGACAGATGTCTAGTTGGTAGAATATAGTTAGTGTAATTTAATCACTATACGAAGAGACGCACGCGTCTTTAGTGTGCAGATACGAGATGCAGGTTAGATGGCGATACGCGCGACGACTCTGTATACAGTCAGTACTTTAACACGTGACGTCCCGTCAAACACTCTCTAGCACAGAAAGAACAAACATTTCCGACACAGAGAATGGTAGAGCACACACACTCGGAACATCGATGTAGCAAGCTGAACTTGCTTCTTCGTCTCTCAACTCGAAGGTCGATCTGGTCAGCGGGGAGGGGGAGTAGATGGATGTGCTTGACACCTCGATGAGGGGATAGGCGGGCAGTCAAAGAAACTCTTAGACTGACACACAAGATATATATCTTAGCAGATGATTGACTGGATCTACATCATACGTCGACACATTCTTCTAAGGCACGAGATCAATGAGAGGTCGAGAGATCGGGCCGCACGAATACAATTACAAATCTGCACAATCAAATACACTAGTCTATTCCTACAAGACAGAACTATCATAGAGTGAGAGAAGCACAGAGCAGCGGAGGCGTAAGAGTACATACTCGCTCGCCTCTATAGACTAGATATAGGCTTCGTCTGTTTTCTATCCGGGTGAACAGTCTAAATGATGTATCACTAGCTGCGTTGGAGATCTCACACTAACCCGACATTACTTCGTGAGAGAGAGAGTGCACAGAATTTGACACGAGTATAGGGAATGATCGAGAGTTTAGTCTACATTTATTAGACAAACACAAAGGGGAGCTACTTTTTCTTGAGATCACTCTTAATTGGATTACATCGGAACCAAAAGCTCATAATATATCTAAAGCGAATTAATGAGTAACACTAGATATTACTAAGCTCTCACTCTCGTTGGGGTGGAGAAGAATTAGGGGTAAGATGAGAGTCACATGAGTAGGACGGGTTTTTATGAGAGACGTTCGGTTATCTGATTTGTCGTATGTGATACGACATATACGTGAGAGCTACGATCTCTTCTATATAACTCTTATCACATGAGATACAGCTGTCGACGCTGTGTGACACTGAGTAGCGATATTTTGATTTCTTGTATGATCGATAGAAGTGAGATATGACTGTTCACTGTGACTATCTTGAGTGGTATATATGTTGGTAGATGTTAGCGAGTGCGTGCATGTGTGTAGTAGATCTTTATGATTAGTAGAGATGTTTGTGAGTAGAGATCACTCATGGAGATAGGAGAGATCTTGTGTTGGGAACGACAGCATGTTGATGGAGTAGTTTGGGCGAGGAGTTCTTAGAGAACACTACTGGTAGAAGTTTGAATTAAGTATGGTGTTTGTGGGTTTTCTTTTGGATCTATTCTGATAGGGTCTGGGGTTTTATATATAGTCGTTGTGGGTGAAGGAGAGAGAGAGAGTGAGTGAGTATAGCTGAGTCTGCGACAGACGAGAAGAATGGGCGCTGCGTCTGGTTTAAGAGAGATAGATAGTGTACACAAGTCTGGTGTTTGAGGAGGTACACTATTTGCGGTGATTAGAGATGGTGAATCGAATGACATCTAAGAGTTGAGGGTTGTGAGTAGAGACACAGAGAGCTGAAGAGTGTCACATGGGTAGAAGGGACAAGAGGTACATATGATGTAGAGGGCAGGTGGGTATTTTTTATGGTTTTCTTATGAGTATTTATGTAGTATGCACATAGGACGTGACAGAGCGTTCTTTATAGGGGAGAGTAGGTGGGGCTATGAGCATCATGCGATACATAGACAAATTAGTGAGGTGTGTGACAGTGACGCTAGTAGTGTTGACTAGTGGAGTGAGGGAGAGTGATGCTATCACACTAGGATCCAAGACAACATTATGAGAGGGGTATGCGAGGAGTCTATATACTCATATTGTTTTTTGTTTGTTTTTGTTAAATTTAGTATTTGTTGTTTATAGTGTAAGAGTTATTTTATGGTTGTTTTATAGGGTAGGTTATAGATTGTTATTTTTGTGAGGTGTGGGGGTATTTTATTTAGTGTTTTATAGGGGTTAGGTAGTATGGTGAGTGGTTAGTGTGGTTTTGTTTATTTTTTAGTTGGGGTTAGTAGTTGGTGTATTTTGTTAGTTTATTTTGGGGAGTTTTGTTTATTTTGTGTTATTGTTTGTGTTTTTTTTGGTTAGTGGGTGTGTTTAGGGGGTAGGGGGATTTGTTAGTTTTAATGTGTTAGTTAAGGTTTGAGTTTAGGTGGTTTTTAGTGATTGTTTTTTTTAGTTAATATTTATTGTTTTGATTTTGTGCAACTAGAAATTAAAATTACAAATTGAAATATTGCGGAAACCTATATGCTATTAACTACATTTGCAGAAATATATGCTATTTAAAATGATGTAAAATGATAACTAAATGAATGAAAAGTAAATGAGCTAAATGGAATTCTAAAAAATATCTAAATTTAAAATTCTAATACATACTTATGAATTCGCCAAAGTAGCTTAAAAAGTTCACAAGCAACAGGCAGATACACTGCTGTTTGCTAGATGCAATTGGCAAATTCCTACTGCAGGCTAAAATTTTAACTGAAAACTCTTTGAATCTATTAACTAAATGTATCTAATGCTATATTAACAAAACTTGATCATTAGAGAGCTGTGAGAAACTAAATTCTAAACTCACTTACACAAATAAACTGTCCTGGTGTAAAATCAAGCTTTTTAAACTCTAAACTTTGAAATTCAACAATTTAACTCTTAAAATCTACTTAAAACTTGATATACTACCCTAACACAACTAAATGAATAGCTTTGACATAGTGAAGTTGACTTTACAAGTCAAATAAAACTAAATCCAAACACTCCTTTAATATGACTGTCAAAACTAAATAGAGCTTAAAATCTATTTAAAAGCTAAAACAGCTTAAACCTTATATCTACTCTTATTAAAGTTCACCTACTTAAGCTTTTTAAACTATAAAGCCTAAAGCTTATTAATGAAAATAAGTTACTTACTCTTATAGCCTTTTATACTAACACTTATGACAGAACTGAATAGTAATATCTAAATGAGTTTTAACTAAGACAGACTAAAACTACTACATCTATAACCTAACTAAGCTAAATGAAACAGGAATAGACATGAGAATTCATTAGAATAAGCAAATTGCATTAAGCTATGAGTATTCTAAAATGAATTTTAGAAAGTTAAACCTGAAGTTGTGTTGTCTCAGCACTTAGCCACTCTTGTAGAGTGAGTGGCTCACAAACTTGAACCTAAGTGGCTCCCTAGCCTCTAAACCTGAGCTTATAGCTCAATAAGCTCTTGACAGCTTATAACTCCTTGTTGCTTCAAAGTAAACTCAAAACACCTCAAGTAATCATGATTTTGATTCTGATTGATTCAAATGAGTAAATGAAACTCTAAAAACAGAATTATAACTAAACTTGAGCTTATGAACAGGAATAAGCTCAAATGAGCTTATTAAGAGCTTATTGTGTGAAATTGGCTTAAAATTGAAATCAAAGTACAATTAAACGTGAAAACTGAATTGTATTGCTCAATTGAATTAAGTACAAGTTGAAAGAAGGAAAGTACAAAAGCTTAAAGCTAATTTGCTAAAAGTTTGAAAGAAAATGCTTAATTTTGAGAGAAAATACAAAGTGAAAATTAAAACACAAAACAACAACTGAAAAATATGAGCCCTAAGCTTCTATTTATAGAGAATTGAAGAGGAGAGGAGTGGAATTCTCGAATCTTCCATTTAATCTTGGCCAGGTCACATGAACACAATCTTCAGTAATAAGATCCAGAACAAAAACGAAAGCACACAGCCAATGATACATTTTGCGAGTCATTGTAGCCGTTTTGATGAATTTATGACGTGTTTGAATCCAATTAAATGTTGAACAACACTATAAAGATTCATATAGGGCTATGAATTACTGGTCGAAATGATGTGGAGGAGGATTTAGAACAAGCTTGAGTGTTATAGAGGAGCGGGGTGTGGATTCGGTGAATTGGGATTGTTAACGAAAACGGGCGGAAAGTTTGTGAGTTTGTTAGAGAGGTTTATAAAACCGGTTTTCTGTTTAAAACTTTGAAGATATAGCACAAATGGTCCCTGCGATTTCCCCGTCCAAATTGTAGATATAAAACAAGTTTGAAAATGACAAAATCGGCCCTTATGGTTTTTATCTCCCTTTTCTCTTTATAAACAAACTTTCCACTATTTGCAATCTTAGTCCTTGAACTTCAAAACTTCAAAATAGCCTTTAAACTTTGAACACTTGTCATTATTAGACCCTTGGCTTTATTATTTTGGTCCTTATGACTTCCGTCCTTTTTGTACGTACTGATTCCGGCTTTAATTTCTTTCATTCTTCTCTATTGACTTTTGTGTCTTTTTTCCCGTTTTCTTGTCGCTTTTTTTGACTGATTTGCTTCTATTTTGTCCTTTTTTTATCCTTTCCTTGCACAATAGAACAGAAAAGCACATAAACACATTTTTCTATTCTTTGCATTTTCTTGCTTTTATTTTGGCACAAACCCGGTAGATATTAATATACAATTAAGCATTTAATCCCAATTCCCAAACTAAAGGATTGCCGTGTCCTCACGCAAGATGTTGTCAAGATTTACCATTGTAAACAACAAGTTTTCAAAATGCCCTTGTTTTCATCTTTTATGAATCACCTTTTTTAAACAACTTAAGCTTTTCTCAACATTTAATCTCTTGGAAACACATTAATGGCAATCATTGCAAGTTTGCAACTTTTAGGCTCATTGAAATAGGCTACTCCCGATTAATAGAGCACAAAAAAGAGAAAATTCGTCATCCTTAGACTTTTCACTAGACTAAACAAAGCCATTAAACAAGATCCCATAGTCAATTTATGTCCCAAATGATTAAGCTCTTATACTAACAAAACTTGTGAACTTTCACATCCCAGGAATAAATTAATGATTTCAGATTGTGCACTAATCTTTTTAAACTCAACCATAGATCAATTAACTTCATATTGAAATTCCATCTAACTTTTAGCACTCAAGCCTTGTGAGCTCCAAATGTTAATAACATAGATAAACCTCGACTCAAAGCTAAAAGAGATTAGGAAACAAAACTTATAAATTGATTTGAGAAAATGAAATTTTTAACCATTCTTTTTATTTTTCATATACTATAATTATTTTTTTTTTTTTGCAATAGGAATGTTGTTCTTAGTTCGAACCCCTACTTAGGCCTTTCTCCCAAATAGGATATCGCATCAACAACCGGTGTTCTTAGTTCGAACCCCCACTCCGCTGCTAACGTTTGTGGGTTTACGCGACAACACACCTTTTCCTACAAAGCCTAGAATCCAAAGTCCCTTAGTTGCAATCATCACCTAGGCCGCGCTCCCTAGTGATGAATGCCTACGAACCTTGATTCCACGTACATAGTTTTAATCCTTAGTTGCGACCCCATCCGAGTCTTTCTCTCAACATGGATACGCCAACGATTAAAACTATATAAAGCTTTTTATTATTCTATTTTTGCGAATGCTTCATTGGCACGAAAAATAATGCTTTTGCATTAGAAATGCTTCATTGGCATTCTTTTTATAATTATATTTTTGATGAATGGAAAATTTTCACTTTAGAAAAATCAACTTATAAATTTGAAACCAAAAATCTTACTTACATAATAAATGAATTATTTTCCAAAATGTAAGACTTTTTCTAAAGACATTGGTTGACTTAGTTAAATTAAAAAGAGCACGTATGATTAGGTGTGTTTAAGAGATTTGTGGGAGTAAAAAGACACAATCATTCATATAAGCTTTAGTGTTTCAAATAAAAAACCTTCTTAAGCAAATACACTTAAATTTAACTACATCACTCTTGTTACTTCACATTTTAAAAAATCCAGACGCAATAGTATTTGTGAGAAAGCTTGGGGTTGGTTGTCCCCTAAAAATGTAGTTAAAGAACTAGCTAGGGCATTTTCACCCGGTCAAGTCAAAATTAACTCCTATTTCTCACCAACGGACTACCAAAAAGTGGTGTTTTTTTTTTTCCAAACTAAGCTTCTTTTGAGCTTTTCTTGTAAGCAAAAATTTAAAATTTTCCACTTTTCCACAAAAAGGTAATTCAAAAGATTCAAACAAGGTTGCGTGAAATGCAAGTCAATATCGAAGATATCCTTCCCCAAACTAAAATGAAACTTTGTCCTCAAAGTTTAAAAATAAGGGTCAAAAGGAATCTTTAACAAAAATTCTAAGGACATGCCAAAAGAATAGATGTTAGTTCGATAAAGACAAGGATAAGAGATTTCCCACTTTATGAAGAGAAGATTGGAGACCATCAATGGAGATTGTGGGCATTACTTTGTCCTTCCACAATTTTTGAACCATGAAGCTTCCAAAATCCGGAAAACCTAGACAAATAAGCAACAAACAAGAGACGAAAAAGAACAAGCCTCCTCTCTTCTTTCATTGTTAGCTCAAAAAACATCTCTAAAACGGCTTAGTTTTTGTTAACCGAGTACAAGCTATACTCGCCCCCGAATTGATTTGTCCTTGGGGAAACAAAGAAAAAATCAAAAGAAAATAAAAAGGATAAGCATGGGGTGCCTCCCACGAAGCGCTTGTTTATTATAGAGTCCCCTTCGCTTGACTCTTTCCCCAAACTAGGTTCATTATGGAGGATAATAGTAGGGGTGAAGAAATTCCAAGAGGTGGAAACCTCCCCAAACTAGGGCTGAAAGATATACCGTAGCATTTTTGATTCCGGGTTCAACAAACTTTTTAGAAAAGATTTTCAAAAGTGAAAATGTGAACCCGAAAAATGCTTTGGTAACATGAAAGTTCATTAAGGGTGGGTGGAGTGGGTCAAAAACATCAAGAGTCAAAAGAGCTTTAGATGGAACTAACTCTTTTGAACTCTTGTCATCTTTTTCAAAAATTTCTCAACTGAAATTTAACGACCACGGGTCAAATACCTTTCCCTGAAAGTTCCACGAGGTGAATAAACATATCCACGAGGCTAAAATCCTCATAAAACACATAATCACTCCCGACATAAGAGGTATTCTCAAAATGGTTAAGTATTTCAATGTCGGGATGAAAAACTTGTAACTCTTTCTTTTTCTCAGGTTCAACTTTTGTTTCAAAATCCTCTTTTGTTTTTCTTTCAAAAGATTCAACCTTTTTATCATTCATTTGAAAGAAATTCTCATCTTCAAGTAATTTTTCCAAGAAAATTATATCACCATCCTCATCATTAAATTCATCATTTAAATTCATGTTTAAAGACTTGTCATGTTTTAAAAACTCGTCTATTTCTTCCTCAAGAATCATTTCACTTCCTTCAAAAGGAATGAAAGAAGGAGGAAAATCACACTCTTTTCCAATTTTGGACTCTCTTGGGATTGGAATGAGATCTTCTTTATCTAATTCTTTGTTTGAACTAAAGTTAAGATCCTCATCCCCCATTTTGAAAGAGTCCTCAAGATTATTGTTTGGAAAGATGTGTGAAATTGCACTTATGGAAGCTTTTTTAGGTGAATGAATAACTCTTCCTTGGTTCATGATTTTAAAACAAGCCTTTCTTCTAGCGACTGGGTCAGAAATTCCCTTAACTTCTTCCTTTTGTCTAATAATATCTCCCAAAAGAGATTCAAACTCTTCAACAATAGTAGGAATAGTATGAGAATCATCCATTACTCTTAGGTTTCACCAAACATCCTTTGAACGGTCTTCATAGATTCCATTCATGTGGATTGACACTTTGTCTTGACTACCATCCGGTTTAAAAACTATTCTTTCCATACCATCCCTTATCACTAGCTCTTCCCCATGGACATCAATTAAGACCCGTGCGGTCCTTAAGAAAGGCCTACCAAGTATCAAAGGTACTTGGTAATTACACTCAAAGTCTACTACAACAAAGTCGGCCGGGAAAGTAAATTTTCCCACCGGGACCAAGACATCTCTAGCAATTCCTTTAGGAACACAAAGAGAGCAATTTGCTAGTTCTAAGGTCATCCGGGTAGATTGCAATGCAGGAAGGCCTAACTTTGTGTATACGGAGAATGGCATAAGGTTGATACTAGCACCTAGGTCGGCTAAGGCTTTGCATTTAAGCTCACTAAAATTACACGGGATGAGAAACTGTCCGGGATCCCCAAGCTTTTCGGGAAGCTTTTTGAGAATGATTGCCGAGCAAGTTTCACTCACCGGTGTATTAGCCATCTCATTTAACTTTTCTTTGTTTGACAACAAGCTTTTTAACATCTTTTGATACTTAGGCATTAAGATCAAAGCATCTGCCAAAGTAATGTCCACATGAATCTTTTTGAACATTTCCCAAAACTTTTGGATTTGCACTTTATCATTTTCACTTTTCTTTTCATACTCTACCCTAGAAGGATATGGAAGACGGGTCTCTTTAGAAGGTTCCTTTGAAGGTGGAGAATTATCAACTTGAGCAGAAGAAGGCTCAGTAGAAATTGGACTGCCAACCGGCTTAACCGGATCATGAGATTTTTGGATAACCGGAGGTTGGATGTCTTTGGTGCTCGGTAGCACCTTATCCTTGGTCACCTCGGTTTCCTTCTCAGTCAAAGGTTCATTCTCATCATAGAGAGGAGGAGGAATTGGTGGCACCGGTGTGTAAGAAAGTCCGCTTCGAGTCGTAATGGCTCTAGCTTCACACCTTGGATTTGTGATGGTATTACTAGGTAAAGTTCCCGAACTCGATGTATTGTTATTTCCCATTTGCTTTTGAAACATGTTAAGCATCATATTTTGAAAATTTCTTTGCTCATTTTGAAAATCTTGTTGCTCCTTTTTGAAATCATTCAAATTCTTTTGCAAATTATTCAAAGTAACATCATTTGCTTTTGTGTAAGCCTCAAACCTTGAGTAAGTAACCGGAACTTGTGTACTCGGGACTTGATAGAAGCTGAACGTGTTGGTTAAGCCTCCAAGTTGCTCCGCATGGTTAACTTGATTGGTTTGGTTCACATTCCTATTCCCATTATACCCTTGGTTCCCATTATATCCTTGGTTAGGTCTAGAAGCTTGTGGATTGGGTTGATTAAAGCCTGGTGGTCTCATTTGGTTTGCCAAGTTGGGAGTACGGTACCCGGAATTTCCATTTTGAACAAAATTACCAACCGAAGCGGTTTGTTGAAATTGTTGGAAATTATCATGATAAACCGGGTACTCATAACCTCCTCTAGTCATTGGGCACCACCCAACTTAAAGCTATGATTACACCAAAGTGGTACACCTTTTCCTCAACCGCTTTAAGGAGCAGGAGTAGGCACAAGAGGCTTCATCATGTTTTTATCTCCACTTCCTTTAATTCCTAAAAGTCAAAGTCATTTTTTCCTTCTAATGCCGCTTGCCATTTGTTGAAACTCAACAGTTTGATGATGAAGAGAGTAGAAAAGGTGGAGGTGCATTCGAACTCTACTCACATCACTGCGTTCCGTTAAAACATTAACTTTGGCTTTATTCTCTATGATTTGTTGCCCTTAGGTTCGGACTTTTGTAGAGAAAATTGCCACCCGGCAGCCGGAATTAGAGGAATATTGATTTTCTTTGTAGCTCAAAGAATTATAGAATGTGTATAATTGGTGCTTGAGTGAAAATCCATGGCTCAGAGTACAACTTCCTTAGAAGTTCTTGAAACGCTTCCATGCTTCGAGAGCGAAAGATTCTTGTGCAATTTGGACGATAATTCGTAATTTTTGTCGAAGATGGGGTCTTAAAAGGTGGGAAGAAGGAAGTTGATGAACTTAGAACTAAGTATTTCCCCATGTAAGAATGGAATTTGGGGGTTCTTTGTGCGCCTCGTTTTGGTAACCCCGATCAAGAGATAATGGAAAAGAGACGAAAGTTTGATGGTGTGTTTTAGGTACATTCCGGGTCACCTTTGGTTGTTAGTAATGCTCTTAAAATGAAGAATGTGAGCATTGAGGCTCTAATTCATTACTCCTCGAAATATTCAGTTTGAAACAATATTAATGAGAGAGGATTGAGTTCAAAATTTTGAGCATTTATGAATTTGGTACTAAATAGCACTTTCAAACCCCCCGGTGGGAGCATGAAGTGTCGGCATAAGTATCGGTTGGCCAATTGGAATCGGATCCAAAATGAGAGGAATTGCACTCATTGTCGGTGTCGAGATTTTGTCGGAAAATTACGTCTTCTTGGAATTGTGTATTCAATGAGGACGCGAGGTGCGTACTTGCACTAGAAAAAGAAAAAATTTGAGATAAAAGATTATTTTTGGGTAAATTTAAATTTTTTGTTAATTATTAAAGATGGATAAATTAAAAATATTTTTTGTAATCGTTTATACAAGCTTCACGATAAGTCTCTAAGAGTTAACGCAAATGGTGAGCGGAAATGCTTAGCGAGCCGGCAATGAATACTTAGGAGAGTTAGCTATCACATTTTCCTAAACTCACCGTATAGTTTGTAAACTTAAATGTCAGTCGTTCCTAGCAAAGTACTTCACGATATTGTTGTTTTTTTTTCTTTGGAATGGTTTAAGATGATAGTTGTATCCAAATGGTTGATTATTATTTTTTTTTTTTTTTTTTTTTTTTACTAATTCGATAGGGAATCGAATTATGAAACTTTTTATATTTATACAAAAATAGCAAAATAACTTCCAAAGGAAGGATCTTCGAAACTCTACTTCAACGAATATTCTTCAACAATCGTTCACGACTTCCCCTGGCCCTGCGGCGCCCAAAAATTTTGTGTGTAGTAAAACATATATTTTTATTCGTCATAGTATTAATCCGTGAACTGATTTTTTTCCAAAATTACTTCTCAAACAGAGAATATAAGGTAAAATTCTCACTAAAGTAGACACAACTTGTATATTTTTTTCCGGGAAGTATCTGTATTACTCGGGTTTTGTCTTTGTATATTTTTTACTCGTTGTCCAACGAAAACTTGGTGAATGAGAATTAGAATAATTCGGATTCGAGCGTTAAGATTGAATTAAAGGATTTTTTGAACTTTTGATTTTACTACAAATTTAATAGCACGAATAAAAACAATTATAGCTTGAATTTTAATTGCACGAAAAGTAAAACGTGGAGCTAAAATGAAAATTTAAAATCTAAGGTGAACCTTTTAGTAACTTTTATACCTATAAAATCCACAAATTTAAAAAAGGAAAATTTTAGGAAAAAGAATCTGGAAATTTTTTTACAATTTTTCTATTTATTATTGAATTTTAAAGATTAATGAATTTAATCAAAAATAAACTTTTTCTAAAAATTAAATCCAAATTTTAATTTTATTTTTCAAAATTACTAGATTTTTAATAAGAAAATTATATCAATAAAGAATTTTAATTTTTTAACTATTTTTTCTATTTTTTATGATTTTTCTAAGAAAGTAATTCACTATAAGCTATTTTTAAGTTTCCTTAGAAAATACAAATTTAACTGGAAAAATAAGGAATATGCTTTTTATTAAACTAATAAGGTGACTGAAATTGAATGAAAACTAAAAGCCCTAATTTTTATACTCTAATTGAAACCTAATTTGATCAATTAAAATACAAACCCTAATTTTTATTAAACTAATTTCTAAAATTTTAAAACTATTTTATTCTTTTACAAAAGACAGGGTAGAAAGTGCTAATAAGGAAAGTAAAGGGTAGGCGGGCAAACTATTGCAAATTTACACTTCAGTGAAAACTGGCAACCCTATACTATTGAAATATTACAAAACAGACCCTACGATATTGCTTATTTTTGGCTTATTGAAAAATTGAGAATTAGCAAAAACTTAAAACTACAAACTTATAGAACAGCTTATTCTAAACAATATTAATAAAAGCACTTTCTACTTTTAACAAAAGAATAAGCTACAAAATTAGCATTTTGAAATCTGTTAAGAAGTAGTGGTTTACTAGCTCTTTCGATTTTGGCTTATTATGGTTATTACTAGATGAAATTGGAAACAAAAGAAGCTTTATGTTAAGCTTATGATGTGTGATTAATGATTTTTTGAGAGAAATAAAGCTGAGAGTTAACAAGATAGCAAAGAAAAAAATGAAATTGAAAAGTGCAATGGTTGTGCTCTGAAACTGTTTTTTTAAGCTTTTCTTAATAAGCTAAACTGACTTATTTCTAAACCTTAGAATTTCAAAATTTTCGTGAATAAGCTATATTAATGATATATGACTAACCTAGATAGAAGGTTTTTCAAAATTAAAACTAGAAATGAAAATTCAAAATGCAATAAGCTGAAATCCAAATATGCTGCTATGCTACTTTTGACAGAGAATTGAGGCTAGGATAAAAGCTTCAAATTGAAACTTAAAAGTTGATTTTTATAGACCTAATGTAGTACTAACAAAGTGCAAAATTTTACTTTCTAACTCTAAACTATAAAGTATAAAATAAGCTAGAAATTTAAGAGCACACAAATGTTAATACTGCTGTTTAAACTCTTGATTCTGCTGATACACTTGGATACTCTAAAGTGCAGGCTAAACTTCAAATTTAAAACTCATACACAAGTACTAAATGCATCTCACCCTAAATTGACTAAGTGTGAATTCTAAATGCTTATGAAATCCTAAAATCTAAAGTTACTATCTCTGAAAAATTGCCCTGGTGCTTTTAAACAATTTTTTAAGCTTCTAAAACTAATTAAATTTAATTACTAACTTTTAAAAATTTTACTAAACTTGCTACACAACTGAATTGAACTATTTAAGAAATTTGACCAAACTGTTATTGACTTTCAAAGGTCAAATATAGCTAAATCCAACACTCCTTATTCAACAGCTGTCAAACCAAAAGTGTACTTAAAATCTAACTTTGAAGCTAAACACTTTTATAACCTTTATCCACTTCTACTTTAAGATGACCTAATAAAGCTATTGAACTTTAAATCTACAGCTTATTAGGACAATATTTAAGCTACTTACTCTACTGCTTATTACATATATGACTGTTTTAAAAGAGAAACTAAGGTTACCACAAATTTAATCTAATGAAAACTTAAAACAGCTAGAGATTAAGTCTAAACAAACATGTTTGAAGAGAATTAAACAAAATTGAATAGAAATAAGCAAATGTTTTAAGCTAAAATTAAGCTAAATGAAATATGAGAAATGTAACCTTGATTATTGTAGTCTCAGAACCAAAGCCACTCTTGTAGAGTGAGTGGCTTAAAAACTTGAACCTAAGTGGCTCCCTAGCCTCTAAACCTGAGCTTAAAGCTCAATAAGCTAATTTTAGCTTATTTACTTCAAAAGCTTCCAAAACTTGATCAAACTAAACTCAAGTGATCATGATTGATGTACAATGAATTAGAATGAGTAAATGAATGACAATTAACAAAGTTTTAACTAAATTTGAGCTTATGAACAGGAATAAGCTCAAAAGAGCTTATTGAGAGCTTATTGAATGAAAACGGCTTAAAATGGAAATCAAAGAACAAGTAAACTTGAAAACTGAATTGTTATTACTAAAATGATGAAGTACAAGATGAAAGAACAAGAGTACAAGTACTGAAAGCTGTTTGATAAAAATTGAAAAGAAATTGCTTAAAAATTGAGAGAAAATACAAAGTGAAAATTAAAACAAAACAACAACTGAAAAAATGAGCCCTAAGATTACCGCCTATTTTATAGAGGGTTTGAAAAGAGGGGTGAAAGATTCTCGAATCTTTACAACTTACATCCTCGCCCTTGATCATATTTCGAATATTTATTAGCCGTTTGAGAGAGATCTATTGAGGTGTTCGAACCAATCAATGGTTGACACGTGGGTGATTTGACATGGAGAAGGATTTAGAACAAGCTTGAGTGTTATAGAGGAGCGGGGTAGGGAAATTTGGTGATTGGGTTTGTTAACGAAAAAGGCGGGAAAATCTGTTATGTTTGTTAGAGGAGGTTTTAAACCGCGTTTTCTGTTTAAAGGTTTGAAGTATATGCAGAATTGGTCCTTGTCTTTCACCCGTCCAAAATGTAGTATAAAAACAGGTTTGGAATTGACAAATTCGGCCCTTGTGGTTTTTATTTCCCCTTTTCTCTTTACAAACAAACTTTCCACTTTATGCAAATTTGGTCCTTGAACTTCAAAACTCCAAATAAGTCTTTGAAACTTTGAAACTTGTCAACAGTGGTCCTTAGCTTTTATTTTGGGTCTTTGTCTTTCTTTCTTGCTGTATCGGGCTGTTCCGGCTTTGATCATTGGCTTCCCATCTTTACTCTTGACTTGACTTTTCCTGTTTCTTGTCGGTTTTTGACTGTTTTTGCTTCTTTTTGTCTTTATTATCCTTTCCTGCACAATAGACACAAAAGCACACATTTTTCTATTCTTTTGGCATTTTCTGGCTTTTATTTGGCAAAATCCCGGGTAATTTTAATATACAATTAAGCATTTATCAAAATTCCCCAAACTAAAGGATTGCCGTGTCCTCACGCAATGTTATCAAGTGTACACTTTGTAAACTAACAAGTTTCCAAAATGCCCTTGTTTTCACCTTTTATGAATCACCTTTTTCTTAAACAACTCAAGCTTTTTTCACAAATTTTTTCTCACTGCAAAACACATTAATGGCATCATTGCAGATTGGCAACTTTTTAGGCTATCGAAATAGGCTACTCCCGATTAATTGAAGCACAAAAGAGGAAAAATTCGTCATCCTTGACTTTTCACTAGACTAAACAAAGCTATTAAACAAGATAATTCGTCAATATAAGTTAAATGATTAAGCTCATTTTACTTACAATTTGTGAACTTTTCACTCCAGGATTAAATTAAAAGATTAAGATGTGTGCACTCTTTTTAACTAACCATAGATCAATTTATACTTTATAGTTGAAATATATCTAAACTTTACAAATTAAGCCTTGTGAGCACAAATGTAACTCAACTTAACATAGGCTTAAACCTCGACTTCAAAGCTTAAAAGGATTAGGAAAACAATACTTTTATAAATTGATTTGAGAAAATGAAATTTTTTAACCATTCTTTTTATTTTCCATTTATACTATAATCATTATTTTTTTCACAATAGGAATGTTTGTTATTAGGTTCGAACCCCTACTTAGGCCTTCTACCAAATAAGATATCGCATAACAACTGGTTTTCTTAGTTCGAACCCCACTCCGCTAGCTACGTTTGTGGGTTATGCGACAACCACCTTTTTCCATACAAAGCCTTAGAATCCAAAGTCCCTTAGTTGCAATCATCACCTAGGCCGCCTCCCTTGTGATGAATGCCTACGAACCTTGATTTACGTAATAGTTTTAATCCTGTAGTTTGCGACCCCATATGAGTCTTTCTTACTCAACATGGATACGCCAACAATTAAACAACTATTATAGCTTTTATTTTATTTCTATTTTTTGGCGATATGCTTCATTGGCAAGAAAAATAATTGCTTTTGCATTAGAAATGCTTCATTGGTTTCTTTTTATTATTATATTTTTGTTTGAATGGGAAAATTTTCACTTTAGAAAATCAACTTAAAATTTGAAACCAAATCTTATTACACAATTAAATGAATTCTTTTTTTTTTCAAAATTGTAAGACTTTTTTCTAAGATCATTGGTTGACTTAGCTAAATTAAAGAGCAAGTATATGTATTAGGTATGTTAAGAGCTTATGGGAGTAAAAGACACAAATCATTCATATAAGCTTTTGGTTTTCCAAAAAACCTTGCCTTAAAAAATACACTTATATTTAAACTTCATCATTTCTTGTTCTTCACATTTTAAAATCCAAAGCAATAGGATTTTGTGAAAGCTTGGCCCACAAAAGGTAGGTTAAAGAACTAGCTTGGGCATTTTCACCGGTCAAGTCAAAAATTAATCTATTCTACCAATGGGATTACCAAAAAGTGGTGTGTTTTTCCAAAACTAAGCTTCTTTTGGAGTTTTCTTGTAAGCAAAAATTTAAAAATTTTCACTTTTTTCTCAAAAAGGTTCAAACAAAGGTTGCTGTGAAGTGCAAGTCATTATCGAAGATATTCCTTCCCCAAACTAAAATGAAACTTGTCCTCAAAGGTTTAAAAAATAAGGGTCAAAAGGAATCTTTAACAAAAATTCTAGGACATGCAACAAGAATAGATGATTTAATGCGATAAAGACAAGGATAAGAGATTTTACCACATTATGAAGAGAAGGATTGGAGATCATCAAGGGAAATTGTGGGCATTGCTTGTCCTTCCACACATTTTGAACATGAATCTTCCAAAAATCCAGATAAACCTTGGGACAAAAATTCACAAACAATCCAACAAGAGACAAAAAAGAACAAGCTTCCTCTAATTTTTTCATTGTAGCTAAAAAAACATCTCTAAAACGCCTTAGTTTTTGTTTAAACGGTACAAGCTATACTCTCGCCACCGAATTAATTTGTCCTTGGGGAAGCAAAAGAGAAAATCAAAGAAAATAATTAAGGATATGGCATGGGGTGCCTCCCACGAAGAGTTGTTTATTATAGTAGTCCCCTCCTGCTTGGATCTTCCCCCATACTAGTTCATTATGCATGGGTTAATTAAGAGGGTGAGAAATTCCAAGAGGTGGAAACCTCCCCAAATAAGTATGAAAGTTTTATACTCGTGCATTTTGATCGGGTTCAAAAAACACTTTTAGAAAAGAATTTCACGAGAGAAAATGTGACCCGGAAAAATGCTTTAGTAACCATGACAAGGGGGGGGGGTGGGGGTTTTTCCCAATTTAAGGTGGGTGGAGTGGGTCAAAAACATCAAGAGTCAAAAGAGCTTTAGATGATGCTAACTCTTTTGAACTCTTGTCCTTAAAAGCATCCTTTTCAAAAGATTTCTCATGAAATGTTATCCCCGGGTCAAATATCTTTCCCTGAATGTTCATGGGGAATATCATATCCACGAGATTAAAATCCTCATAAAACACATAATCACTCCCAACATAAGAGGTAGACTCAAAATGGTTAAGTGTTTCAATGTCAGATGAAAAACTTTGTAACTCTTTTTTGAATCAGAGTTCATTTTTTGTTTCAAAATTTCCTATTCTTTTTTTTTTTTTTGGGGTCTTTTTTTTTTTCTTTCAAATAAAAATTCATCCTTTTTATCATTTATTTTAAAGAATTTCTCATCTACAATGTAAACCATCTAAGATAACAATTTCCTCTTTCTTCTATTATCATGAATCCCAAATCATTTTCATTATACTTTTGAAAACTACATGACTTAAACTCATCATTATCTTTTACAAATCGCTTGTTGCCCACTTTCTAAACACAAATTCCCAATTGGGCAAAGAAAGACAACAATGGTTTTAATATCAATTTCGGAGAATTTTTCTAGATGTCTCATTTAGATATGATTCCCTCGTTCATCCTTTAAAAAGAGGGTTCTAATGACTCTAAGAGTTTGGGGGCTTCCTTATGAAACTCTATTTAAAAAATTGATCGTCATTTCTAGAGGGCAAATCATCTTGTTTCTCAAAGGAGGGTTTGAAAAGTTTAAAAATTTGATAATTTCACAAGAGGAAAATCACAATCTTTTCCAATTTTGGACTCTCTTGGGATTGGAATGAGAATCTCTTTGTCTAATTCTTTGTTTGGAATAAAGTTAAGATCCTCATCCCCCATTTTGAAAGAGTCCTCAAGATTATTGTTTGGAAAGATGTGTGAAATTGCACTTATGGAAGCAAACTTCTAGGTAATGAATTCTCTTCCTTGGTTATGATTCTAAAACAAGCTTTTCTTCTAGAGACTGGGTCAGAAATTAACTTATTCTTTTTCTTTTTGTTTAATATTTTTTTCCATAAGTGATTCAACTCTTCAACATAATGGTATGTGAAGAATCTCATTTTTAGGTTCACTTACTCTTTGACCGGGGGTTCATCATTATTGTCTATCAATATGGATTGACTCTTTGTTTGCTACCATCCGGTTTAAAAACTATTCTTTCCATACCATCCCTTATCACTAGCTCTTCCCCGTGAACATCAATTAAGACCCGTGCGGTTCTTAAGAAAGGCCTACCAAGTATCAAAGGTACTTGGTAATTACACTCAAAGTCTACTACAACAAAGTCGGCCGGGAAAGTAAATCTTCCCACCGGGACCAAGACATCTCTAGCAATTCCTTTAGGAACACAAAGAGAGCAATTTGCTAGTTCTAAGGTCATCCGGGTAGATTGCAATGCGGGAAGGCCTAACTTTGTGTATACGGAGAATGGCATAAGGTTGATACTAGCACCTAGGTCGGCTAGGGCTTTGCATTTAAGCTCACTAAAATTACACGGGATGAGAAATTGTCCGGGATCCCCAAGCTTTTCGGGAAGCTTTTTGAGAATGATCGCCGAGCAAGTTTCACTCACCGGAGTATTAGCCATTTCGTTTAACTTTTCTTTGTTTGATAACAAGCTTTTTAACATCTTTTGATATTTAGGCATTAAGATCAAAGCATCCGCCAAAGTAATGTCCACATGAATCTTTTTGAACATTTCCCAAAACTTTTGGATTTGCACTTTATCATTTTCACCTTTCTTTTCATACTCTACCCTAGAAGGATATGGAAGACGGGTCTCTTTAGAAGGTTCTTTGGATAACCTTTCTTTTCATACTCTACCCTAGAAGGATATGGAAGACGGGTCTCTTTAGATGGTGGAGAATTATCAACTTGAGCAGAAGAAGGGTCAGTAGAAATTGGACTGCCAACCGGCTTAACCGGATCATGAGATTTTTGGATAACCGCTCACCGCTTCACCGGATCTTGAGATTTTTGATAACCGAGGTGGGATGTCCTTTGTGCTCGGTAGCACCTTGATCCTAGTCACCCTCATGTTTCCGCTCTCAGTCAAAGTTTCATTCACAACATAAGCGGGGGTGTGTTGGAATTGGAGTGGTGACCGGTGTTAAGAAAGACCCTTCTGAGTCGTAATGGCTCTAGCTTCACACCTTGGGTTTGTGATGGTATTACCGGGTAAAGTTCCTGAACTTGATGCATTGTTATTTCCCATTTGTTTTTGAAACATGTTAAGCATCAAATTATCTGACTCTCTCTAATCTCTAATTGCTCATTTTGAAAATCTTGTTTGCCCCTTTTTGAAATCATTCAAATTCTTTTTGCAAATTATT
Organism: Tanacetum coccineum; assembly: GCA_026074375.1. Classification (NCBI taxonomy): domain Eukaryota; kingdom Viridiplantae; phylum Streptophyta; class Magnoliopsida; order Asterales; family Asteraceae; genus Tanacetum; species Tanacetum coccineum. The sequence goes on from BQNB010048520.1 coordinate 36,752, forward strand.
CAAAGTAGCATCAATCAGCTATTTGTATAAGCCTCCAAACCCTTGAGTTCAGTAACCGAGCTTGTGTACGTCCGGGACTTGATAAGCTTGAGCCATGTTGTGATAACCCAGTTACTCCAATGGTTAGACTTGACAGAGGTTTGGTTTCACATTTCTTATCCCCATTACTACCCTGATTTGCATCATATGCCTTGGTAGGTCTATAGAAGCTTGTGGATTAGGTTGATTAAATCCTGTGGCTCATTTGGGTTTTGCCAAGTTAGGAGTTCGTTACCCGAAATTTCCATTTTGAGCGGGGGCAAAATTAACCAACCTAAGCGGTTTTCGTTTTGAAATTGTTTGGAAATTATCGTGATAAACCGGGTACTCATAAACTCCTCTAGTCAATTGGGCACACATAAAACTATGATTGTGTTACCACAAGTGGTACACCTTGTATCCTCAACTGCTTTTTACGGTTGTCAGGAGTAGCAACAACTAAAGCTTTGCATTACCTTCATTAATTTGTTCATTCTTGATAAGTCAAACTAAACTCCGAGAGAAGCGGCTATTTGTTGCATTCGAAAGACTTATTGGACAGATAAGAATTAGGAAAGAGGAGACATCCGTACTCACTCGTGAAATTAATAGCACGAACTTCTAGAATAACGAACTTTTGACTGCTTTCAATAATCGCTAACCCGCACTTCTTATGAGAGGCGCTCAGACTTGTCTACGAAACATTGCCAACCTTGCTGCAGAATCTAAGGCATCTTGATCGATTCTGTGGAAACAAAGAGTTGTTAAAAATTATCGAGTTGGTGAAGTTTCAAAATCAGCCATGGTGGGAACACCACACATTACGAATGAGTCCGAGAGAGGAAAACTGTTCCCCATGCTTCATTAAAGGCTTCGAGTTTGGGTCTCTTTGGTAAAGTAATGATCTCATCCGAAAGTAATGTTTTTTGAAGGTTGAAAGTATTGGTTTATGAATTTTGTGAAGGGGCACAAGGTCGTCCCCATGTGAAGAATTTTTGGAAATCTAGGAGTTCCTTGTCTAACCAATCTCGGGCTTCACCGTTAGAGAAAAAGGGAAAACAAAGCAATAACCGAAGTGATTACCAGAACTTCTGGATGTCTAAACGTTGAAGTGACGCTTTTGTTAAAAATATCGAAAGTGATAGTGGGGATCTTGTACTACGCCGTAAACTTATTGCTTTGCTCAGCAATGATTGATTAAAGGTGCTTAAGCTCGAAATTGTTACATTGATCGGGTGGAACACCTAGAGCATCCTCATACCCCTCGATGGGTAGCTTGTAACGGTTTTGGGGCCATTATCATTGTCATCCATTGGAATCGGATCCAAATTGAGAGGGATTGCCTCTTGTCGTGTCGAGATCGCGACAATACGTCTCTATGAATAGTATATACCATAGAGAGCGAGTGCGCATGCACTAGTGAAAATAAAACAAGAAGAATTTGAGATTAAGAAGATTATTTTTGGGGAGAATTGTATTTTTTTAGTTTTTAATAAGAATGAAAACAAAAATATTTTTGGTAATCGTTTACTACAAGCTTCACGATAAGTCTCTAAGAGTACGCACAAGTGAGCGGAAAAGCTTAGCGAGCCGCAATGACTACTTAGAGAATAGCTATCACTTTTCCTTAAACTCACCTTATAGTTTGTAAACTTAAAGGTCCGTCGTACCTCGAGATACTTCACGATTTGTTTTTGTTGTTTATTGAATGGTTTTTTACGGAGATGGAAACTAGTATCCCAATGTTAATTAATTATATATTTTTTTTTTACTTAATTCCGATAAAATCGAATTAATGAACTTTTTATATTTTTATAGAAAAATAGCAAAATAACTTCCAAAGGAAGGATCTTCGAAACTCTACTTCAACGAATATTCTTCAACAATCGTTCACGACTTCCCCGGCAGCGGCGCCAAAATTTGGTTGTGGTAAAAACAAATTTAATATACGTATATAGTATTAATCCCGTAAGAATTCTTTCCAAAATACTTCTTAACCAAGAGAAATATAAGGTAAAAATCTCACTAAAGAAAACACAATTCGTATATTTTTATCCGGGAAGTATTTTTGTTTTTCTTCGGGTCCGTGTCCCGCAACGAAATCGTAAATGAGAATTTAGGAATAATTCGGATTGGGCGGGAAGGTAAATAGAAAAGGAGTTTTTTATGATTGAAATAAACACTGCGAAATTTAATAGCACAAAACAAAAATCCATGGATTTGCACAAAAATTTTATGAACTAAACTTCATAGAACGCGAGCTAAAGAACTGAAATTTAAAATCTCAAACACGGACTATTTTAACAATGTTTATAGATACCTAAATAAATCACAAATTTAAAATGAAATTTTAGGAAAAAGATTATGAATTATTTTATGTCTTTTTGAATTTTTTATGAGATTTTTCAAAGGAGAGAATGCGAGAATAATCTAAAAATTAAACTTTTTCTAAAAATTATCACTAATTTTTCTTTTAATTTTACAAAAATACTAATTTGAAAAAGAAAATATAATTCAAACAGAATTTTAATTTTCAATTATTTTCTATTTATTTATGAATTTTATAAGAAAAAAGGTATTATCTAAAAACTATTTTAATTCCTAGAAAATACAACTTTAATGAGAAAAATATAGAAAAATGGTTTTAAGATGCTAAATTGGTGCAGAAAATCAATGGAATGAAAAGCCCTAATTTTTATGCCCTAATTGTACCCTAATTTGATTGATTAAAAATATGAACCCTAATTATTTAAAACTAAAAACTAAAATATTAATTCTTTTTTATTTCTTATAAAAGACAGGGTAGAAACTGTTAGAAATGAAACAACAGGGTAGGCGGGCTAATATTTGTAAATTTACACTATAGAAGAAACGGATACCCCTAAACTATCATTTATATACCAAACAGACCCTACGCTATTGGCTTATCTTGCTTATTGAAAAAGTGATTTTCAGCAAAAACTTAAAACTACAAACTTGTCAACCAGCTTATTCCTAGAAACTTTAATAAAAACACTTTTCACTTTTAACCAAAGAATAAGCTAGAAAATAAGCTGAATGGATTCTGTTACAGAAAGTGCTTGTTTAAAAAACTTTTTGGATTTTGGCTTAATTTGAGCTTGTTACTTGATGAAAATTAAAACTAAAAGATGCTTATTAAGACTTAAGATGTGTGCTAAAGGATTCTAAACTAAGATTAACCTAGAGTTAACAAAACTAGAAAGAAAATTAAGATAACAAATGCAAAGTTTTTATGAGACTGATTTTGAGCTTTTCTCCAATAAGCTAACAGGCTTATTATTGAACCTTAGATGCTGTACTTTTGGAAATAAGCTATACTAACTCTCTAGAATCTACCTAGGTATAAGGATTTTTCAAAATTTTATCAAAGAAATAAAAAAATTCAAAGTTTGAAATGAAAAATCTATACTGATATGGAATGCTTTGCTGATGCAATTGACATGTTACCTAGTGCAGGTTAAGTTGACACCTAAAAAACTTTCACACTCACTCAATCTGTGTATACAGTCCTAAGTTGACTAAGATTGTGCTCTATTTTGTCTTAAATCTCTAATCACTTAAGAATGCTTGATCACAAAATCTGTCCTGGTGCAAGAACATGGTTTTTAACTGTAAACTTTTTAAAAACTTGAAACTAATCTTTGAAACTTTTTGTAAACTTGTTTTTTACCAAGCTCAACTATTAGAAACAGTTTTACCAAATGAATTTGACTTTAAAAGGTCAAACAAACCTTATTCCAAACACTCCTTATCAGTTTTAAAACTAAAAGTATTCTATTTAAATCTATTTTAAAACCTACACTAGCAAATTCCTTTTATCTACTCAGACTAAAATTCAACTAATAAAACTATTTAAACACTAAAAACTAATGCTTATGTTTAGAATTATACTACTTACTCAGCTAGCCTTATATTACCTAATTACAGTTTATTAGCAATGAGAGTTTTAAGAAAGATCTATCAAATGAAAGCTCAAAACAGATAAAAGTAAGGTCTAAACAAACATGATTAAGCATGAATGAACTTGAATGAAGAGCAATAAGCAACTGAATTAAGCTAAAATTTCTGAAAAGTAAATTAGAAACTAAAACCTTGGTATAAGTAGTCTCAGGCTATTTAGGCTACTCTATCTGAATGAGTAGCCTTAATTCAATCCCTAACGGCTACCTTAGCCTCTAAACCAGCTTAGAAGCTAAATAAGCTTCTAAGAGCTTATTTCTCCCTGTAGATTCCAAAATGAACACAAAGCACTCAAGTGGACATGATTAGATTTAAATGAGTAAAGCTAAGTAAATGAATTCTTTAGAAACAGTATTTGACTAAAATTGAGCTTATGAGAAGCAATAAGCTCAAACGAGCTTATTTAGAGCTTATTTGATAAATTCGTATTGAAATTTAAATCAAAGAACACAAAGACTTGTAAAATGAATGAGATTACTAGAATTGTAACGTACAAGTTTAAAGAGAGAAGGTACAAGAGCTTAAATCGTATTTGCTTAAAGTGAAAGAAAAATTGCTTAAAATTGAAGAATTACAAAGTAAAAGTTTAAAAACAGAAAAACAACTACTCAAAAATTGAATCCTACATGCTCTATTTATAGAGGAGAGGTGAAGAGGAGGGAAGAATTTCTAGAATAGTCCATTTAATCTCATCCCTTGATCATTTGAAAAACAAATCTAAGCCGTTGGATGAGCTTGTGAGGTGTCCTGGCCAATGAGGTGTTGCCACGTGGGCGTTTTTGATTGGAGAGGGTGTAAGAGCAGGGCTGGGCATTTATAGAGGAGCGGGGAAGGATGATTTTCGTGATTGGGTTGTGTGTAAGTTTGGCGGGAAAAGTAGTTTTGGTGGTTAGAGTTGTTGTAACAAACACGTTTTCTGTTTGAATGTTTGGAAAGTGTGCACAAATGGTCCCTGTCTTTGCCCGCTCCTTTGTAGTTATAAACAAGTTTGAGATTCACAAGTTTGGCCCTTGTCTTTGTCCCTTCTTTCTTGTGTAGTGTAAAAGAAGATTTGGAAATGGCAGTTTAAGTCCTTGTGTTTTCCTTCATTTTTTTTTCTTCTTTATAATCAACTTTTCTCATTTGGCAAATTTTAGTCCCTTTGACTTTAAAACTTCCAAATAAGCCCTTGACTTTGAACACTTGTCACTTTTGGTCCTTTCTTTCTTGTTTCTTCCTTTGACTGCCTTTTCTGCTGTGTCGGGCTGATCCGGCTTTGATCTTTGGCTATTTCTTCACTCTTTTTCTTGTCTCTTTCGTTCCTTGTCGGTTTTTGACTGTTTTTTTGCTTCTTTTTGTCTTTTCAATTCTTTCCTGCACAATTAAACACAAAAGCACATTTTTTCTATTCTTTTGGCATTTTATTAGCTTTTATTTGGCAAAATCCCGGGTAAATTAATATACGATTAAGCAAATATCAGTATAGATGAATCTGCTTCTATGGAGCATACCAAGTTCCACACTTTTCTTACTCTCGACCTGGTGGTATGTTTATACTGTTATTTTATACATTTAAGAAATTTGTGATATGTTTATTTGCATAATAGGGGATGCTAGAAATCTGTAATGACCTAAAAGAATACATCCCCTAAAATAATAGTTGTAATTGTTACAAAATAGAATGACTAAATTGCCTTAGCTTGTTCTCCGTAAAATGATAAAACCAGCGTAGAATTTGGATCACTCTAACTTTTATATGTTTCCATACTAATTATTTTGGAATACTCTTCCTCTCCG
>BQNB010048521.1:4752-42526 GCA_026074375.1 Tanacetum coccineum
TGATTATAGGTATGGACTGGTTGTCTAATTATAAGGCTAAAATAATTTGCCATGAGAAGGTAGTGAGGATACCACTACCGGATAGCAAGGTGCTTAGAGTAGTAGGAGAGAGACCGAAGGAGAAAGTGAGATTGTTGATGAGTGATAAGGCTAGTGATAAGAAACAAGAAGAGATTGTTATGGTTAGAGATTTTCCTGAGGTATTCCCGGATGATCTAGCTGGATTACCGCCTATTCGGGAAATTGAGTTTCGGATTGAGTTAATCCCTAGAGCAACGCCGGTAGCCAAGTCTCCCTATCATTTGGCACCTTCTAAAATGGAGGAGTTGTCGGGACAACTCAAGGAACTCTAAGACATCGCCTTGGGGAGCGCCGGTGTTGTTCGTTAAGAAAAAGGATGGTTCTTTTAGGATGTGCATTGATTATAGAGAATTGAACAAGTTGACTGTTAAGAATCGTTATCCACTTCCTAGAATTGATTATCTATTTGATCACATGCAAGGGTCACAGTTTTTCTTGAAGATAGATCTTAGGTCTGGATACCATCAGCTGAGAGTGCATGAGGATGAAATTCTAAAGACTACGTTTAGAAATCGTTATAGACACTTTAAGTTTACAGTAATGCCCTTTGGTCTGACTAACGCACCAGCAGTATTCATGGATTTGATGAATAAAGTTTGTAGGCTTTATCTTGATAAGTTTGTGATAGTGTATATAGACGATATCTTAATCTACACTAAGACTTAAGAGGACATGTAAACACTATAAGGTTATCTTGGACTGCTCAAAAATAGAAATTAGTATGATAAGTTTTGCTAAGTGTTAATTCTGGCTAAGAAAGTGCATTTCCTATGGCATGTGATAAATGGTAATGGAATTCATGTAGACCCTAGTAAGATTGAAGCTGTTAAGAATTGGAAAGCCCCTAGAACTCTGACTGAGGTTCGTTCATTCTTAGGATTGGCTGGGTATTACCGTAGGTTCATTGAGAACTTTTCTAAGATAGCTAAGTCTCTTACTATCTTGACTCAGAAGAGTAAGACTTTCGATTGGGGTGAGGAACAAGAATTGGCATTTCAGACCTTGAAGGATAAGTTATGTAATGCGCCTGTTCTAGCTCTCCCCGATAGACCGGAAGACTTTATGGTATATTGTGATGCGTCCGGGATAGGACTAGGCTGTGTGTTAATGCAAAGAGGTAAAGTGATAGCCTATGCATCTAGGCAGTTGAAAATTCATGAGAAGAATTATACTACCCATGATTTAGAGTTGGGTGCGGTTGTGTTTGCACTTAAGATCTGGAGACATTATCTGTATGGGACAAAGAGTGTCATCTATATGGACCATAAGAGTCTTCAGCATATCTTTAGTCAGAAAGAGTTAAATATGCGACAGCGTCGCTGGATAGAGTTGTTTAGTGATTATGACTGTGAAATTTGCTACCATCCTGGTAAGGCGAATGTGGTGGCTGATGCCCTAAGTAGGAAGGAAAGAGTAAAGCCTAAGAGAGTTAGAGCTATGAATATGATCCTTCAGTCGAGTATCAAGGATAGCATACTGGTAGCTCAAAAAGAGGTTGTGGATGAGTTTACAGTATTGCAGGAAGGTTTAGATGATATGATAGAACAGAGAAGTGATGGAACTTTGTACTACCTGGATCGAATATGGGTACCTTTAAAGGGTGAGGTGAGAACCCTGATAATAAATGAAGCCCATAAGTCGAAGTACTCTATACACCCAGGAGCCAATAAGATGTATTATGATTTGAGAGATAGGTATTGGTGGCCTAGAATGAAAAAGGATATAGCTGAGTATGTTAGTAAGTATTTAACTTGTTTAAAGGTTAAGGCTTAGCATCAAAGGACATCTGGCTTGCTCTAGCAACCTGAGATTCCTGTATGGAAATGGGAAGGGATAGCTATGGATTTTGTGACTAAGTTGCCTAGGACTAGTAGTGGGCATGACACAATCTGGGTCATTATGGACCGATTGACTAAGTCTGCTCATTTTCTACCTATGCGCGAGGATTATAAGATGGAAAGGTTGGCTAGATTATATTTGAATGAGATAGTTGCTAGACATGGTATGCCGATCTCGATTATATCAGATCGTAATAGTCGTTTCACATCGAGCTTTTGGCAGTTAATGCAAGAGGCATTAGGAACTCATTTAGATATGAGTACGGCTTATCACCCTCAGACAGATGGTCAGAGTGAGCATACTATTCAGACTTTGGAAGACATGCTTAGAGCATGTGTCTTGGACTTCAGAGGAAGTTGGGATATTCATCTTCCGTTGGTTGAGTTTTCGTATAACAATAGTTATCATTCTAGTGTGAGATGTGCTCCGTTTGAGGCATTGTATGGTAGAAAGTGTCGTTCGCCAATTATGTGGGCTGAGGTTGGAGAAGGTCAGTTGATAAGACCTGAGTTAGTGCAAGAGACTACTAAGAAGATCTCGCATATTAAGGATAGACTTAAGGTTACGCGTGATCGTCATAAAAGTTATGCTGATAAGAGGAGGAAGCCTCTAGAGTTTAGTGTAGGTGACTATGTCTTGCTCAAAGTGTCGCCTTGGAAAGGTGTGGTACGCTTTGGGAAGAAGGGAAAGTTAGCACCTAGGTTTGTTGGACCATTTGAGATTATTGAGAAAGTAGGCCCTGTGGCCTATCGATTAGATTTCCTTGAGGAATTGAATAGTGTTCATGACACGTTTCACGTATCAAAACTTAAGAAATATTTGGCTGATCCAACACTACAAGTGCCTTTGGATAAGATTCGAGTTGATGCTAAGTTGAATTTTGTAGAAGAGCCTGTGGAAAATTTGGAAAGAGAGTTTAAGAAGTTGAAGCCTAGTAGGATTGCCATCGTTAAGGTTTGGTGGAATTTGAAACGTGGCCCTGAATTCACGTGGGATCGTAAAGATCAGATGAAGTTGAAGTACCCGCATTTGTTTAGTGATGTTTGTAATTGAATTTCCAGGACGAAATTCTTTTAAGGGGGTAGAATGTAACCTTTTCCCTTTTTGTGTTATGAATATTTCATTTATAGTCCTTTGACTATTTGACCTTTATTAGTTTATTCAGATCAGATTTTGTATTGTGTTGAAGGTGATGTTTATGAGAACGTGATGATATTAGGGTTGATTTGTGGTTTTTAATATACCATTGGGAAAGTATTATTGTATAATGTATATTCCGGGTGGTTTGACACCGTGAATTTTAAGAAATGCCGAAAAATCAGTCTGACACGTCCGTTAATGTCCAAATTGAGTTTTTGAAGGGTGTAAAGTGAAAATATGTTGTGTGAATACTCTAGGTTAATGGAAAAGTATTTTTAAAGTGAATAAAAATACTAATTAACTTTGGGGTAAATGTTACGGTTGAGTTTTACGAGTATTTAAGTGATTTCGACACGAAAAGAAAGACCCGACACCCATAGGATGCCATGGCCGGTCAAGTTAGTCAAAGGACCCCCCCCCAAGGAGGCTTTTTTTGAGCAAGCTTGTCCAAAGGTGTTACACATATATTCTATTTACCTAGAAACTGTTGACATATTCATTTCATTTGCTAAAATAAAACACACACAAGTGTGTGTGCTTGTGGTTCGTCCGCCACCTAACCACCACAAAACCACCATAGTTTTCCAACTTTGATCAAGAACGTGTTATTCCGGGTTGATAAGAGTGTTTGGGTATTCATTTAAACAACGTTTGGGTTGTCCGGTTCGTGTCAAAATCTACAAATTTGAAGATTTTCTTGTAAGTTTTCAAATTTAAATTTTGTTTGTCCTTTTGGGTTTATTTTGATGCATAGATGTTAGTTGTACAAGTTGATCGTTGTAAAAATCAATTTTTGGAAACGAAATGGATGATTAAATGGGTGTTTGGTTCGTGAATAGTAAAAAGGAAAAAGAGAGATTTTGTAGTTTTGATGTTGTGGTCGTGATGGTTGAATAATATATGATGCTATAATGCTTATTTTTTATAGTAGCTTGTATAGCTTATTCGGGCTTATTTTTAAGCTATTTCTGCTTATTTTTGGGCTTATATGCCACGTCATTTGTCAAAGTCACTAGGGAAGTGATTTTTGATTATTTTTGTGTAGGTTTATGTTGTGGATTATTTTTTTAGGCTTAAGGTATACCAAATACGATACCTAGCTTATTAAGCTTATTTAAAGCTTATATACGTATTTTGGAGTTTAGGACTCACGACCCACTAATCTATTAGTCCGGCTTAATGAGAGCTTATTGTTGTCCGAATTATTTTTACATATAAGTAAATACCCTTTTTTTTTAATATATATATATAATATTATATAAATATATATATATATATATATATAAATATATATATATATATATATTATATATATATATATTATATAAATATATATATATATATAAAATGGACATTGGTTTTGACTTGATTATTTTTTGGTGACTCATAAAAATCCCTAATGGACCATTGTTTGGGCTTAAGGCCCAATAAGCATATTAGTATTATGAAACTTTGTCGGACGTTTGAAAGTGAAAATGTATTTACGAAGTGATATTGAATGATATTTTGAAGGAAAAGTGTTGGGAAGTGTTAAAGATTGAGATTTTGGAATTTGTCGAAAAGTGTTTGAATTTGTGAAAATTGTTGAAAATAAGGTTGAAATATTGGAAAACGTTGTATAAATGTACGGTCCAGTCGAAATTCGGTAAAAGTTTAACTTAGAATTTTTCCTTAAAAACATGATTTTTGATTTGTAATAATATTTAATTATTTTATTTATTTTCACTAAAAGACAAAAAATATAATTTTTCTCGAAACTTCCCTAATGTGTTTATTATGAGTAAGCGTTTCATTTTCAACCGTATAATGATTATTTTGAAGTGACTAAGGTGTACCGAATGGACTTGTCAAGATATATTTATAATTAATAATTATAAATATTTATTATATTACTTATCTATTTACGCTAAATAGTATAAATATGTATTATCGAGGAATGAGATTGATATGATTGTGGAGTTAAGTCGTCAACCATCACACCACTAAATTGTTTTGGGTTAAATTTGTAATTGTACAACGCGTCTAAACCTAGCATCAGACGTGAACTTGTTTTGGATTGGAAGATTAAATTGAGACATTAACTGGACTAGGTCGTGTGCGGGCGTCGTTGCATTTGCTTGTGTGATTGAGATTGAGTAGCTAAAGACTTGCTTGAGGTGAGTTCTCGTAGCCCCACTTTTTACTGTTTTTCCGTTGGGGGAAAATAATACTCAAATGTGTTTTGAAATGTTTTGAATTGATCTGTGCGAAATGTGGTTTTGTTTTTAGGACAAGTTACGTGCTTATGACTGCTATGTGAATATTATGTGCTGAATGATTATTGGATCGGATGGGTACGCCTACCCAGTATTGGTGATATTATTAGATCGGATGGGTACGCCTACCCAGTATGTGTGTGATTATTGGAGCGGATGGGTACGCCTACTCAGGTTTGTGTGTGGTCCTGCCCTAATTTTAGTGCTCCAGCTGGTAGGCCCTTTAGGTGCGTAAGTGACATATGGTTATTGATTAGCGGTGATGCTAAGGTTGTTTGCATATATTCACTGTCATATAGCACTATTGTGCACTGTTGAAATATTAGCACAGCTTTTGGGTTTAAGGTCAAACCTACGAGCTCACCAACATTATTGTTGACGTTTTCGAGTATCATTTTTAGGTGAAGTGAAAGAAGAGTAGTTTGGTGATTGTTAGCAGACTTACAAGTATCTCGTGTGGAATTTCATTTGAAGTCTTGCTTGCTTATTGTTTTATTCTAGTTTTGGATGTTTTGGATTATGGTCCCCTATGGGGGCATATGAATAATTGTAAGAGATTGTGGATTTTAGTTGCGATTGGGACATCACTTGAGTTTTTTCAAGGTTGATGGTCTTCATAGCACTTGGAGTTTATGCAATGTAGTTTTCTCTATTTTGTATCTTGTGTTATGATTGATCATTATGTTGCATTCTTGAGTTTTTGCCATTTTCGAGGTGTGACAGTGTCTCGTCCTTATATCCCGACACTCATAAGCATGTGTGCCTATGTTGTCAAAAGCAAGTGAATTTCGTAATGAAACGCGTCTCATCCAATCATTTCCACTGTTTAAACAAGTGAAGAACACAAAGAAGATATTCAATCTTCAAAGTGTTGTTGAGTCATCACAATATCGTGTCTTTCATTTGTTCATTTCCGCTTTTGAGCAAGTGAAGAACACAAAGAAAATATTCAATCTTCAAAGTGTTGTTGAGTCATCACAATATCATGTCTTTCATTTGTTCATTTCCGCTTTTGAGCAAGTGAAGAACACAAAGAAGATATTAAACCTTCAAGTGTTGTTAAGTCATTACAATGTCGTATCTTTTCACTTTTTCTTACCACCCATTTTACATTTTCAACCTTTGTTCATCAACATTAACAACCAACAAAACACCCAACAAACCTATAGTCAACACTTTTCCGTTCCATTCACGCTCATCCTTCTTCGTTTACGTTTCCTCAACCAATCATCCTTATCATCAACATTTAGTTCGACCTAAAGTCTTATGATAATGTTTATCCTTAAACACCCCAAACATGAAAAGCATACATAATGCTTAACAAAGAAACCTTGAGGATTTAGGAATCTCTCAATACAATCCTTAGTCTATTCAAACCCATAATACTTCTTATCCATATGACATCTTGGAAGGAGTCATTCTCATAATAAGACTTGTTGGTCAAGTCTTAGTCCTTAAGCATGTGTAAGTCGAATCTTATTATTGTCTAACCATTTCCATTCTTAAGCTTCACATTTTTCTTATTTAGGTTGTTGTCTTAGTGCCACACTTTGAGTGCATATACCTAAAACATACATGATTTGTTCCCCACTAAGTGTCTTGCATATATATATCTACACATCATTAATATATATAGATTTATATAACTATATATATATATATGATGTGTGTGGTGTGTGTGTGTGTGTGGTGTGTGGCATTTTTCAACTAACTTTGTTTTGTAGCACTTTTCCTTACTCGTTTTTATCGTGGTGCCCCAATCAAGGGGAGCACACACCAAGGGGAGCATTGTGGCAAATGTCCAAGCCATTACGTTGCAATCGAGTTAAACATCTTACACAATTCTTGATATGTGTATTTCATCCCTATATATATAATTTTTGTTGCACGAAACTAACCATTGATGTAGGTTAAGAGTTTGCAACTAATTTGATCCATGGATCCGCTTGAGTTAATCTTCAAGGGATGTCATTGTTTAAAAGGGATTGATAGAATAAAGACTTTACTTAGGATGATGCAAGCTCGCCTTTTTGATTGAAGAGCTGAAGTGTAGTAAAAGTCTCGTCTAGGAGTCCACCTTTTTGTTTTGACAAAAGGGGGACAAGTTACGTGTAAACAAGTAACTTATACATCTTACTACGAGTTATAGTTTACATTTTTTATCATCATCAAAAAGGGGAAGATTGTTGGTAGAAATATTACATTACGATATTTAATCTATACATTTTCTTCATGTTTTGGTAATAACAAACATGTTACTTATAACACATAACGTAAAGTGCTTAAGTTACTCGTAATCACAAATCATCAATTCATACGTCAACATCTTTTGACGTTTCATGTTTTCTTCAACAACAAATTTAAGTTCGCACCCGACGTAAATCACTAAAGGTATGAACAAACAAACTTTAATTTGTTGAATGATCAAAGAAATTTTTTACTTTTCCAAACCTTACATTTATAAAATGGGACAAACATTTTAAAATATATACAAAACATTTTTGTATTTATAAGAAATGTTTTATTCAAAATAAATATTTTGAATTCAAATTTTCCACCTAGAAACGGCTAGAAAGTTCCAGAAAAACCTTCCCCACAAAAGGACAAAAAATGGAGCGTCTGAAAAATGGGCGGCCCCCTTAATTAATTAAGGGGACCGGCCATAATTAAGGGGACCGGCCATGTATAATTAAGGGGGCCGGCAAAATAAAAAATCAATATTTTTGCCTATAAATAGTGGACTATTTCCACAGATTTTCTCACCTCTTTGCACATAGTTTTCTCAGATCTAAAACCTCACTTCCAACCCTTTCCTTTGATCACTTAACTTATTATAAGTTTGTTTATAATGTGATCCAATTATCCATCCATTCAAGTGCAAGAGAAGAACTTTTGTTATCATTAAGATACGAAGTTATGTAGATTAGTTAGTGCATTCGTGACATGTCTTACATTCACAATGTATAGATCGAGTCCATGTATTCCAAACTTATGTAATAGTTAGATCATGGTGATCATGGTGTGTATAGTTATTAGATTGTGGTGATCATAGAAAGTTTAGATAGATAAGTGTGAAAGTAGAAGTGAAGTAGTAAAGTAATGTGGTAAAGAATATTAAGGCGTGAAGAAGTTGTGTAGTTGTGAAGTTGTGTTGTGAAGTCGTGAAAGTAGTGAAGAAGTTGTGTAGTCGTGATCAATTCGTGAAGCAAAGTTGTGTAGTGAAGTTGTGGTAGATTGGTTCTAGCTAAGATTAGAACTCGACATCTAGCTTAGTGTTGGAAATTGATATAAGCGAAAGTTGTGTACGGTTTTCTCCACCTAAAGGGAGCTTGTTGACATAGTGAAGAAAACTCTCGAGTTTGGCTCACGAGAGTGAGTAGGGCGAAGAGTGCTTCGTGACCGAACAACTATAAATCATCGTGTCCGGTTTTCATTTCCTTTCACTTATCTCTTTACATTTATACTCACATTTATTACTTTATATTTATACTTTAATTTGTGTGTTGGTTTGTATTGTTGTGAAATGATGTATTACTATGTGAACACTCATCATATTTTTCCACGCTTGATCGACAATTTGATACGAAACATTTTAAGATTTTAAAAGGAAACGTATTCACCCCCCCCCTCTACGATTTCCACACATGGGATAATGGTTTTGGTAAATTGGTCTACTATAATTTCTTCTAGGTTGAGGTGTGTTGTATCTTGGTTGAGAAGAATTACTTCTTCTTGGTAGAGGTGTTTTAGATCTACACTTGGTTTTGACAAATCCTAAACCATTTTTAAGAGATGATTTGAGAGACGGTCTTTTGAAATTTTCAATGTTCTTATGTATTAGTTTATTTCTAAGAATGATAAAATCCGATCGAGAGGACATAGGTGGGCTAAAAACGTGTTCTGCCACTTTTTGGCTGGTCGACGGATCGATGGATTCAGGCATGGTGGACCCGTCTGCCTTTATGGTGGACCCGTCACCTGCCAAACAACAGCCGACCCAACAAAACTTATTTGTTTTGTTTCGCTTGTTGACGCTTTATTCTTATCCAAAATCCTAAACCTACTTTACTACTAGTGAAACCTTGAACATATAAGCCTATTCATTTATGAGTTAGCACCTTAGATCAATATGACAATTTAACTGAGTTACTTTACAGTTAACGTTTCTACAACCGAAGTTGTATGACATGACTTACAACCAAAGTGACTCTTATATTTCTCATCAAGTTTCTTATTTTCTCATTTTAACTCTAAAATTTCTTTTTCTAAAAGCTCTCTTTTAGTTTTTAAAATTTTATTTTTGTTGATGATTTTTAAGCTAATTTCACATAAATTATTATACTCAATTTGCATACTATCATCATCTAAAGAAAAAGCATTATCACTAAAATAAGAAGAGTTAAGAGTTATCTCATTTGATGTTTGAGCCATGAGACAAGTTTCTTTGTTGGTTTTGTCATCGGCTTCATTTTCGCTATCACTCCAAGAACCCCCAACAAATGCTTTTTGTTCCTTATTCTGTGGAGGCTTTGGGCATTCGCCAATGAGATGATTGGGATCACCACTGTTAATACAAATAATGTCTAAAAACGTTATTTATATTTTTTCGACCTCTCAACGTTTTGATAATAACAAAATGTAAAAACGTGTACGATAAAATTAAACGTTTACAAATTATTAATCGTAAAATTCCATTTTTAGGATTAGTAATCACTTAAGGTATGAACAAACAAATCATTAAGCATGATTAGTGATCAAGAAAATATTTTTCTCTTATCCATCATATTTTTATAAAAGAATTTCACAAAAATAATTATACAAAATATTTTCTAATTAAAAGAAAAGTTTTATTTAAAACTTAAAATTTGAAATTCAAAATTTCCTCCCAAAATGGAAGGTTCCATACCAGATACAACCTTCCGCACAAAAAGAAAAAAAGGGAGCATGGTCTACTGGGCAGCCCCCTTATAGGCCTGGCGGACCCTTTATATATCTAGAACCGTCAGGACCGCCCCCAATGACCGTTGGATATTCCTGCCTATAAATATTGCTCTATTCCTTGCAGAAAATCAGACCTCTTTGCACGAAATTTTCAGATAACTTTCTCTCTCTAAAAATCTTCTCTCTCTCTAAATCTCTTGATCACTAACATTCTTAGATCTTGTTTCAAGTGATCTAATCTTTTCTTCTCATCTCTTCCATCTCATTTAAGTGCAAGAGAAGAACATTCGTATTCGTCAAAGAAATGAATTGTTATTTAGAGATATCTCATCTTTTCTATTAAGTACCAAATCTCTATTGTAATTATCTTGTGTATTTGTGTAATTCGGATTGTGTGTAAATTCGATAGTGTAGATCTAGTGATTGTGTATTGATTATGAAGTGGTATATTGGTTCTAGCTAAGATTAGGACTCAACATTTAGACATTTAGCTTAGTGTCAGAAAATAACGTAAGCGACGTGTAAACGGTTTTCTCCGCCTAAAGGGAGCTTGTTGACATAGTGAAATCTCGAGTTGGATACTCGGGGAGTGGAGTAGGGCGAAGAGGTGCTTCGTAGCCGAACCACTATAAAATCTTGGTGTCTTGGTTTGGTTGTTTCTTTCCTTATCTCTTTACATTATTATTGTTGTTATCGTGTTTTAGTTTAGATAGTTATTGCTTGTTCATATTGTGATTTGATTGAACATATAACTCGGATATATAGATTTTTAAAACTAAACTTTTGAAACGTAAAACAAACGTGTAAACTATTCAACCCCCCTTCTAGTTTCCACAATTGGTATCAGGAGAAAGGTCACTCAAGATTTTTAAAATATATTGTATTTTAAAGCTTGGATCGATCTATGGATTCCGACAAATATCTAGAAGGGCAATCTATGCAAAGACCACCAATATTTGAAAGCGATAGTTTTATTTATTGAAAAAATAGATTCGAGACATATGTTAAATCAAAAGATCTAGATCTTTGGCTTGTTATTACCAATGTTGATTTTCAACCTATTGTACAAAATCCGAAAACCAAATTAGATGAGGTTATCCCTTTTGAAAAACAAACCGATGATCTTAAAAGAAAGCTTACGAAAAATAGTAAAGCCAAAATGGTTATTTACAATGCTTTGCCTAGAAAAGAATATGAAAGAATTTTCATGTGTAGTACGGCAAAAGAAATTTGGAAAACTTTGTTAATCACCCATCAAGGTAATAGCCAAGTCAAGATAATAAGATCGACCTTTTGGTTCAACAATATGAACAATTCGTCATTTCTGAAGACGAATCTATAGATAGTGCATTTGCTAGATTTAATACTATTATTACTAGTCTTAAAGCTCTTGATGAAGGTTATTCTAGTAAGAACTTGTTGGGACTTAAAGACTTCAAGATGATTCTTAGAGTTACTACTACTCAGGTATATATTAGTGCTGTCAAGCATAACTTAGTACTGTTGGTGATACTAATGAAAATTATGCTAAGTAGTTAGTACTAGTAGTATAAAGTTAGTACTGTTAGTATAAGTTAGTACTCTTAGTATTAAGTTATTGCTGCTTGTTGAAGTTAAGACTGCTCAGAGTTGAAGACTGAAATATATGCTAAGTAGTTAGTGCTGCTAGTAGTAATGTTAAGACTGCTAGTATACAGTTACTACTGTTAGTATATATTAGTACTGCTAGTACTAATGTTACTACTGCTTATGTTTATCAGTACTGCTGGTATAAAAGTTTATGCTGCTGGATTACAACTGCTAGAAGAATTACTACTGTCAGAATAATAAAGACGAGTTAAGAGATAAGGATTGTCTGGAGAACAAGAATATTTACGAAGATAAGTATTGAGTTATTTTTGTAAAAGATATGTATAATGTATTTGTTTAAGAGATTACGTTTTCTTTTAGAAAAGATCATGATATCTTAGGAAAGTATTGTAAGCCTTGTAGGACTCCTTGGTCTATAAAAGGAGGCTCTAGGGGCATTAGTTGATATACAAGATTTCATAGTTGTGAAGTCGATTAAAAAGCTTCAAGGTTGTAAACCCTAGTACTAGTGAAGAGTACTCGTATTCTTGATCTAATAATATTAGAGCGTTTGGTTATATCTTTGTTCATTCACAATTACTATTTTATTCATAATACTTCTAGATATTAAGGTGTAGATTCCGCATACACTTTAGTATACATACAGAGTTTCTACAACAAGTTATTTTAGATTTATCCAAGCTAATTTAACCTTAGACAAGCTAATGAATCGATCAAGGATTGGGATCAACAAGTAGTATCAAAGATTTTGCTTTGAGAAACTTTGATCTAGAAGTCATGGAATTTGAATCTGCACATAGTAATACTACTATTAGGCTACCCATACTCAAACTAGGTGAGTATGAGATGTGGGTGATAAGAATCAAGCAGTACTTCCAGGTACAAGACTATGCTTTATGGGAGGTCATAGAGAATGGTAACTCATAGGTATATGTACCACAAACAGCACAAGAGAATGGTACTTCAGTTACAAAGATGTCAGTACCTGTAACTTTTGAAGAAAAGACCAACAAGAAGAATGATGTGAAGGCTAGAAGCTTGCTACTCATAGATCTTCCCAATGAACATCAACTTACTTTCAGTCAATACAATGATGCTAAAACAATGTTTGCTGTTATCGAAACACGATTTGGAGGTAATGAAGCCACTAAGAAACCACAGAAGAAACTTTTAAAGCAACAATATGAGAATTTTAGTGCATCAAGCATAGAGTCTCTTGACTCTATCTTTAATAGATTGTTAGTAGGCTTGCAATTTTAGGTGTAGTCATCACTCAAGAAGACTTAAATTCAAAATTTTTGAGAAGCTTGCCCCCTAAGTGGAATACTTATGTTGTAGTCTGGATGAATAAGGCTGAAATTGAAACAATGAGCATCGATGATTTGTACAACAACTTTAAAATTGTTGAACAAAGTGTAAAGAAATCTGTTGGTGCAAGTAGTGGTGCTCAAAACATGGCCTTTATGACTGCTCCAAGCACTAGCAGTACTAATGATGTTAATACTGCTAAACCTGCATATGAAGTTAGTACTGTTAGCCCTAATGTTAACACTGCTAGTCCTACGGTTAGTACTGCTAGCTTCAGTGATAATGTTGTGTATGCTTTCATGGTTGAGAATCCCAATGGTTCTAATCTCCTACAGCAGGAATTAGAGTAAATTTATGAAGATGATCTGGAAGCAATGGATTTGAAGTGGCAGCTCTCGCTGCTAAGTATGAGGGTAAAGAGGTACTTTCAGAGGATAGGCAAGAAAATTTTCATTAATGCTAATGATACAGCTGGGTATGATAAATCCAAGGTAGAGTGTTTCAACTGTCACAAGATGCGACACTTTGCCAAGGAATGTAGAGCACCAAGGAACAAAGAGGGTAAGTTCAAATATCAAGACAACACTAGGAAGCAAGGAAACAATGAAGACACATCTTCAAAGGTAATGTTGGCTATAGATGGTGTAGGTTTTGACTGGAGTGATATGGCAGAAGAACAGGTTCAGACAAACATGGCTCTAATGGCATTTTCAAAATCTGAGGTATACAATGATAAAACTTGCTCTAAAACTTATCTGAAAAACTATGAAACTCTTAAGAAACAGTGTGATGATTTGATTGTTAAGCTTAATCAAACTGAATTTACAGCAGCTACTTATAAAAAAGGTTTAGAAACTATAGAAGAACAACTTATCACATATAGAAAGAATGAGGTTCTTTTTAGCAATGAAGTTGCAGTTCTTAAAAGGGAAGTAGCTTGCAAAGACTATGAAATAAATGTGCTTAAAAGCGAGTTTGAAAAAGTTAAGCAAGAAAAAGAGGGCATTGAATTTAAAATTAAGAAATTTGATAATGCCTCAAAGAGCCTAAACAAGTTGTTAGAGAGTCAGATAACTGACAAAAGCAAAAAGGGTTTGGGGTATAATGCGATTCCTCCACCCCATCCTTTAATCTATAATCGACCTAAAAAGTTTGATTTGTCTTATTATGGTCTTGATGAATTCAAAGACCCTGAATTCAAAAGTTACGGTTCTGAGAATAGTAAGCAAGAGTCTAACATTGTTTGTGATAAAAAATCAGATGATTCTAAGGAAAATTCTAATGACTCTTTGGTAAAAGAACAAGTATCAAAAGACACAAGTAGCTTTGTTGAGTTTTCACTTAATGTTGAAAAAGAAACTGTTTTTCTTAATAAAAAGATAGAGTTTGTCAAACCTAAAAATCATGAAAAACCAATTAAAAAGTCAGTTAGGTATGCTAAGATGTATAGATCACAAAGTCCTAGGGGGGATCAAAGAAACTGGAATGGACAGAAGTCCAATAAACTAGGAAGTTATTTTGTGATGTATAACAAAGCTTGCTTCATTTGTGGGAGTTTTGATCATGTGCAGGCTCATTGTAAATACCATCAAAGGGAAAGGATGGTATATGGGAATAATTATAACAGGGTGAACTACAACTATACTACCAACAGGACTCACCCTAATGCTCAAAGGAACATGGTTCCAAGAGTAGTTTTAATGAAAACTGGCCTAAAACCATTTAATACTGCCAGGACAGTTAATACTGCTCATCCCAAATCTATAGTTTTTGGTGCTAAACCAATGTCACGTTTTTCAAAATCAGCACAATCAACTGTAAAAAGGCCCTATCAATAAAAAACAGTATTAACCAACAAAAATTTTACCCTAAAAAATAATACTGCCAAGGCAAAAGCAGTTAATACTGCTAGGCCAAAAGCAGATAATACTGCTAGGCCACATTCAGCAGTTGTTAATGTTGTTAGGGTTAATCAGGCAAATGCTATTAAGGCCTCAGCATGTTGGGTTTGGAGGCCTACCAAACTTGATAGTGCATCAATCACTTTGAAGAAACACAACTACATTGATGCACGAGGCAGATCCAAGTCAGTAATGGCTTGGGTCCCCAAAGGAAACTAATTTCCTTGTTTTTTATGTGCAGGGCAAGCCACTAATGGATGATAAAGGATTTGTTGACAGTGGATGCTCAAGGCACATGACTAGGAACATAGCTTATCTCATAGATTTTAAGGAATTTGATGGAGGTTATGTTACATTTGGGGGAGGAACACATGGTGGTAGAATTTCTAGTAAATGAACACTTAAAACTGATAGCCTTGATTTTAAAGATGTATACTTTGTCAATGAGTTAAATTTTAACCTTTTTAGTGTCTCACAGATGTGTGACAAAAAGAACTATTTCCTTTTTACTGACACTAAATGTCTTGTCTTATCTCCTAATTTTAAGTTGCCTGATGAAAGTCAGATACTTCTTAAAATTCCTAGAAAAGACAATATGTATAGTTTTGATATGAACATTGTTCATAATGAGAGTTTAACTTATCTTGTTGCAAAGGCCACATTAGATAAATCAATGCTCTGGCATATGAGGCTTGGTCATATTAATTTTAAAAACATAAATAAGCTTGTTAAGGATAATCTTGTAAGAGGTTTGCCTACAAAACATTTTACGAGCTCAGATAAATAAGCAAGATAAGCTCAAATAAGCTAAGGGTCAAAACTGCAGGCAAACAGTCAAAATGCACACTTTGAGCTTAAAAATAAGCCACCTAGAGGGGGTTCTAAGCTTAAGGCTTGCAGGGGCTTATACATCAGCTTATTAGCTTCCTAAAAAGCCAATTAGCACTAAAAGACTTACTTAAAGAAAAGCAAAAGAACGGATTCGAAAACGTTAGGGCTTTTTGCACCAGGGGACCCTTGTTGGGGAAAACATTTTAAAAGGGACAAAAAGTAAGCTTATAAATAAGCCACCAAATAAGCATAAAATGAAACGTTAGCTAAAAACAGATGGAGTGAAGCTCAAAAGTTCAAAAGCTGAAAATAAGTTTTACTATCTGAAAATTGAAAAGGTAAAAGGGACTTTTTAATACTAAAGAAAAACTTGACAACTTTGACAAACTTTAAACAAAACTAAAGAGTACCTAAAGTATTCTAATCCTACTGCATTAAAACATAAAAACAACTCAAATTCAAGTGTATTGAGGGCTTAATCAAATAAGCTTAGGTAAACTAAGCTGTCACATTAGTCTAAAAGAGACTTATAAAGAAACCTTCAAAACTACTTTGAGCATAAAAAACTTTTGAAAAACAACTGAGAATGGCTTAAGAAAACTTGATAAAGATGCCAAAACAAGCCAAAAGTTTTTAAACACAAAATGACCCGTTTTGTACCCTTAACCCAAACACTCCCTTAACTTTCTAAAGTGCTTTTTAAAACTGATTTATAAAGATTTAAGGTAAAGCTTTTGAAGACAGGTGATAAGAAAGATTAGATAAGCAAAAATAAGCAAAAAGCAACAAGAATTAAGTAGTTAAATAAGCACTTAAGATAAGAGCAATATCAAAGGCAAATATGGCAGTTAAGAGCAAAAACTTAAACAAAGGATATCAAAACATCAAATAAAGACAAATAAGCATTAAAAGACATGATTAAGCAGGAAAAACAAGAAAATAGATAGGAATATAAGCAATAAGCAGATGAATAGTAGAAAAGCTAAAATGGAAAAACAAGAAAAACTTACCAAACCCTTGCTCTAAACAGGGTTAAATAAAGAGTCTACAAGCTTTAGCTTGTAAAAAACAAGCTAGTGAGAGTCCATAAGCCCATCCATGTTTGGCTCATCATCCAAATATTAAGCTGTGGTATTTTGAGGGTAATTTCTTTTTTTTAGATTTTCTTAACTGTTTATATTTCTAAGTAAATTTTTATAAAAGCAGGTTATAAAGCGGTTTAAATGAGAGCTTATAAGAGCTTAAATTGAGCTTTTTAAAACATAAAATGGACTTAAAACTTAAAAAACAGAATTTTGAACCAAACTTTGAATTTCATTAATCTTAAAACCTTACAAAGTAAAAAAAACAATAAACATGAATAATAACGAAGAAAACTAAAATTTATCTTAAGTTAAAAGCTAGATGCCCCAATGGCTTACAAGACACCCTATTTATATAAAAACGACAAAGTGCTTGCCCTCTCTTCAATCTTTGTCTTCTTCTAGCTGTGTTTCACTTGCTGAGACATAACCACAAGTGTGTTTGTTTGTGTGAAAGTGAGCCCAATTTTCATCCTAACTATCAAATTTGCCTTTGATCCAAGGTGAATGATCATAGCCCCTTCCTTTTTCATCCAAAGGTGAGGAGAATGCATGGAGTTCATTTACCCTTTGTGAGAGTGGGGTTAGAGATTAAAATGAGTTTTTTTTGCTGCGGTTAAACAAGTGGTCGAGGAAGGTTGTGACAGGTCAGCATGAACAGTGGAGGATGGTTTGGGCTGAAGATGTTTATAGACAGGTGTTGATGTATTAGAGTCCAGGGGCGATTTTGGGGATTTGGCAAAATTGAACCCCCAAGATTGTAAAAATTGTTTGCAAATATAGTCCCTTGTGGTATAACAGGTTTTGGGGTTTAGGGCAAATTAGCCCCCCAAAGTAATTAGTGTCAATTACAACATGGTCCTTTTGTTAAATATCTTAAGGGTTTTGTGCAGAAAAGGCCCCCTAAAGTTTATATGAATGGGGTGGGGGCATGATTATCAACTTCAGTCCTTGTATTTTTATCATCTTGTTATACAACGTTAGGAATTGGCAAAATTTGAGGTCCCTAAGTTGTATTTTCTTTAGAGAACTTGAATAATTCTTGTGCTTCTTGGACTTTGTCAGGATTGACTTTGACTTTGTTGACTTTGTCTTTCGCGATAACTTTGTCTAATTCATGCTTTTTCATTCCGTGGCTTTTGTTATATCCGTTTTTATGCTTTATTTTTTCATCCTTATGTCCAGAATATCCGTTTCCTTCACAAAATAATTGAAAACATACAAAAACAATGTATTTTTTGGTACATTTTTGTCATTTAAGTCAGATTTTTATGTGGAAAGGTTATGTGTAATTAAACGCGTACCAAAATCCCCCATACTAAAACATTGTCGTGTCCTCACGCAATGCTATGAAGTAAGCACTTAGAAAACTAAGAATCTCGATCCCCCTCGACTAATAACCTCGAAAAGTAGCTAAGTGTTTGTCGAGGGGAAGTAAAGACTCATAAGTTTTGAAAAGCCTCGTCTTTACCATTTTTTATATATATACTCTTATTCCTACACGTATTTTTGTATTTTTCATAGAGCAACTAACTAACTTATTTGAATTTTGTTATTTTATAACTTTTAGGGATCATAGAACAAGATGCATTTCGATTCGAGAATGCCCCAAAAAGGATAAATTCATCGTCCCCGACTTTTCACTTATTCCAAACCAAGCTTAAAATGAAATCACTGCTAATTATGAGTTAAGATGCTAACACTACTCATATTTGCAACTTGTGAACTTTTCACTCCCGACAATTATTATATCTAGTGTATGTGTATATTTGAATTTCAACCATGGATCAACGTTTTGCAAAATTCTATGCATTACGTTCCACCTGAGAATAATGAGTTTAAAGGCGAGATCATCCCATGTAGCGACTTTTGTCTCGGCACATCCCATCCTTGCGGTTAAGTGACCAGGCTTTTACAGAGACTAGTATCGGGACTCACGGACCTTAGGTTTTAAAACTCTTAGGTTTCTCGTATACACATAGCTTATAAAATAGAATAGCCAAAGTTCAAAAGCATATTTGAATTTAACAAAAAGAAATCTATTTATTAATTCACACTTAATATTAAACATAACATTGATGTGATTGTAACCCTCGACTTTTTAGAAGGCTGCAACATCGGTTGTGAGCCGGCAAGATGCAGCAAACTTTTATCAGTCTCGGATTATTATTCTTACTATAGGCTTTCTTTAGAAGGCTGTAACATCGGTTGTGAGCCGGCAAGATGCAGCAAACTTTTATCAGCCCACAGTTTATATTTATTATATTTTTTTTCATTTTTCAACATATCATCATTTTTTTTATTATTATTATTAGGGAAGACTTATTTTTGAAAAATTTAAGTATAAATTTGAACTAAGGCTAAAGTTTTTATTATATACTACATAAAAATTATTGATTTATGTTTAATCTCCAAAAGTAGCACGTATATTAATCAGGTTAAGAGCTTATGGGAGAAAAAGCCACAAATTACATACATGAGCTTTAAGATTTCCAAATATCCTTGTTAGCATCCACTCATAATTAAACACTATCATTTTTTCGTCTTCGCGAATATTCGCGAACGCTTAGTCTAAATGTTAAGGAACAAGCTAGAGCTCAACACGCTCGATCGAGTCAAAATTTATTCTTATTCTACCCAACAGGAAAGTCAAAATTGTGACAAAACACTTATTTTATTTTTAAAATTTTTTTAAAATTTTTTCATTTTTTTGAAAGTGGTAAAAATGGGATTACGTGAAAACAATGACTGCAGGCACAATCAAATCGATAGATCCCTCCCATACTAGAATGAAACATTGTCCTCAATGTTTTACGAAAGGTCTCTACGTAAATCCCTAGCCGTTTATGAATTATGCTAAAGATAAACGTTAGTCGATAAGATTTAGATATCGGATTCCCAAAATGAAGCTGAGGATTTGAAGCTCTTGTGATCGAAGGACAAAATCCATGAGCATGAGAGGCTTCAAAAATCCAGGACATCCTGGATAATACAGCACAAAATACAAAACATGGAAAAGGAAAGAGGCAAGCTTCCTCACAACAAAAACACTTATTCATTACTACATAACATAACTACGGATAAGCATGGGGTGCCTCCCACGAAGCGCTTGTTTAGGGTCACTAAGCTTGACCTAATCCCTGTATTCATTTATCCTTGGGGAAGGTTTAGAGATCCAGGACAACCAGTTTTGGTACGTCCCCTCCAAAGTAGTGCTTCACACGATGACCATTCACCTTAAAGTTTAGACCATCAGGTTGAGATAACTCAATGGTTCCGTATGGAAAAACTTTGGTGATGGTGAAAGGCCCTGATCAACGAGTTTTAAGCTTCTCGAAGAATATCTTAAAGCATGAAGATTGAGAGTAAAACTCGATTCACCAACATTGACAATGTCGGGTTTTGATCTTTGAATCATGAGAAATTCTTATGAGTCCTTCGTTCTTTATAAATCAAAAGAATTCACTCGTAATCTTGAATCACGAAGCTCATTGAGTATCACTAATAGATGAAGCTATCGGTGACACATCCGCGCGATTTAAGATCGAAGTTAGCAAGTTTTAAAGCCCAATATGCTTTATGCTCTAACTCGATAGGAGAAGTCAAGCCACCTTAACCGATACCACTAACTTTGTAATAGGGCGTACAACCACTTGGGTGCGTCCTTAAAAGCAGCGTAACGAAATGCCCATACAAGAGCATAAAAAGCTTTGTTCGAGGAAGCCATGCGGCCATGTGCTTTTTTCTCTAACCGTCCTTTCCAGAATACGTTTCAAACCTCGATTGGACACCTCCACTTGACCACTTGTTTAAGGGTGATAAGCGGTAGCTAGATGATGTGTGACCTCTAATCCTTATACTAACTACGAGCTAAGACTTGTTACAACTTTGGAAGTGACCGACACTTTTCGTGTTTCCAACAGTTTACCTCTTGTCTGAACGTTCGGACCTATCATAGTCATCCCGGTCACGAAGGATCTCTAAGTTGCGTGCAGCATCCGCAACCTGAGCAACGTCTGTAAACTGTATACACATGACATGATCGAGGATTGACTTATGAAGACCCCAACGAAAGTTCTTCGCCTGCTCTTCTGCAGTACCAGCAGCCTGTCCAAGAAAACCAGCTAGGCGGAGGAAACGCTGCATGTACTCAGTACTATTTTCACTCGCCCTTTGGCGGATGGAATGGTACTCCCTCTTCAAGCGCTCTTGCTCGGCTCGAGGGAAAAACTGAAGAAAGAACAGCTCTTTGAAAGCTGCCCAAGTCAAAGTAAGGACCCACGCATCTCCTCCTTTGGCCTGCTTATAGGCCTTCCACCAAGCCAACGCGTCACCCTCGAACTTATACACAGCCAATCTGGTCTTAAAAGCATCATTACAATCCATCACGTCGAAGATCTTCTCCATATGGGAGATCCAATTCTCAGCATCAACAGGGGCTACTGCCTTCTCGAACGAACGGGGTTTCTGCTTATTGAAGCGCTCAAGCCAAGTATGAATAGTGACTGGTGGAGGATTACTACCCGAAGCACCAGTGCGGTATTCTTCGCGAACCTGCTCGCGAATCTGTGGGAGCATGGCATCCACGGCTGCCTGAACGGCCGCAGCGAGTTCAGCATCGGTACGAGTGTTCACCATCTGACATTTGCAAAAAGGGTTTAATGATTAAACGGTTAAAAGGTCAAAACGCGACAGAAGATAAACGTCGATTCTGAAGGAACCTAATGTCTACCCAATCCTCACAGGTCAAGTTTTAGAGCCTACAGGTCGAAACCTTTAGCTCTGATACCATAATTGTAACGACCCACTCCGGAAAGGAGGCCGAAACGTCATAATCATGGTGTCATATCAAAGCATAATAAAGGCATAAAGTCATAAATGATAACATAGGACAAGGTGGAAAGCCGGAATCAAACATCGGCTCCCAATTATGAGATCAACATGAATAACGTAAAAGAAGTCTAAAGGACGAAACATGTGTCCAAGATAGTATAGCACATCAAAATGTCTGCGATATAAAGAAAGGAAGCTAAATAGGTCACTTCCTAAGCACACACTCTCTCATGCCCAATCTCCCTCTAGATACCTGCCGTATAAGAAAGAGAAAGAAATACGGCTGAGCATAACGCTCAGTGAACGGATATAATAACAATGTAAGTAATAAGTATGAATCCTGGATAATAAGTATAAAGCAGCGGAAAGATCATGAGTGTCATGAGGAAACCTGGAGAATACGTCATGAAGGAATAGGAAATAAACATGTAAAACATGGTAACGTGAAGTCAAAGATGTCATGAGATATCATGGATAGTATAAACATAAATAATAAGGAATGCCCACGAGCTCATATAATCATACATGTCATAATAATAATGTCGTGAATACATGCATATAATAGAGGGGCTGCCTCAACATGTAATAGAGGGGTGACCTCTTATAATAATATGGGTGGAGGGATCAGCTCCAATGTGATGGGATGTAGAGCACACACCAACCAATCACCATGAACGTGTAAACATGTAAACTAGGATGCACCCATACGCCCCTGAATAATAATGGCCAAACATGAAATATAATCTGGTAACATGAAAAGGGACGCCGCGTGAAATCACTCTCAACGCGAAAGAGTCGTGACACAGGTGCCTCATGTGTCACGGTCATGGTACCTCCATGACTAGGTGGTAAGTCATGTAAATCATGGTCATGCGTATATATAGCTCGGGCAATAGAATAAGTCTTGAAATCAAACATGTAAAGGATCATGGCAAAAGACATAAAAATGGGGAAGCATAGCAGTTCTGGGGATGAATCATGAAAAGAAAGAATGTCCTTACTGAAAGGACGGAATATCCGTACCTTATGTCCAGCAGTAACGGAAAGAGATGGATAAGAAGATGGAAGCTACTCCTGCTTAATGCGATCTACATGTTAAAGGACATATATAAGTTACTTGTTCATGATTAAGGTTACTTTCCATTTTTAGTAACTTTCTATTTTTAGTAACTTTCTATAATTAGCATGATTCCTTGATTAGTACGTTCCATGATTAACATATTCCATGATTAGTATGTTTCATGATTAGTATTCTTGTTATATTGGGTACTTTCCAAAAATAGCAGCTTCTAATTATAGTAAGTTTCCAAAAATAGACTTTCCTTAATTAACTTTCCATAAATGATAACTTTCCTGATTTAATAAGTTTCCATAATTAAACTTCCCAAAAATAGACTTTCTAAAAATAGCAGGTTTCTATAAATAGCAGGTTTCTAGTTTTGCTTTTGCTTGGGCCCCGTTCTTTTTGTATTTCTTCCTTTTTTGCTATTTTTTTTTGTTTTCCTTGTTCGTCTTCTGGGTGTGTGTGTTCTGTAATGCTTTACTGGCCGGTTGTCTTTTTTGTTTGGGTTCCTTTGTTTTTCTCGCGGTCGGTTACTTTTCATTCTTTTCTTCTTTTTTGCCCGTTTTTCCCTGTCTCTTTGTTTTCTTTTTTTTTTTTTTCTTTTTGTTTCTTTTTTCTTCTTTGTCTGGTTTTTTTTTCTTTTCTTTCGTTTTCCTTGTCTGTCTATTTTGTCGGCACTTTTCTTTTTTGCGCTTTTCTTCTGTTGTGGTTTTACTCTTGTGCTTTTTACTCGCTTCTTTTTATTCCTGCCTTTGTCTTAAGCTACTGTTTTTTTCTGGGTTGTCTATTTAGCCGTAGGGGTGGTGTTTGTCCCCGGTGGACCGCCGCCTCAACCAATCGGCACCCCCATCTGCTCTCCCCTGCCTCCCGTCCCCGAAAGTCAACAGACGACATCATAGTGTCCACGATAGTCTCGCACCACAACTAAGTCTGCGAAACACTACCTGGCGCTACAAAATGTCCCATTTCCCCAACTCAACACACTCACCCAGCCCACTCTCCCTCACGATCCCTGCCGAATAAGAACGAAGAAAGCCAAAACGGCTTAGCAACACGCTCCGATAGAACGTGCTATACGACACCAATTGTCTTACTCCAGTCTGACTCCTTGCTGTAAATACAAAGTAGCGAAAGATCAAAGTGTCCTGAGGAAACCTGGAGACTGCGTCCATGAAATAGGAAATAACCATAGTAAAAGCAATGTAAATACGAAGTAAAGAATGTCATGAACGTATCATGGATAGCATATGACACATAAGATAAATAATGGAAATGCCCCGAGCTCATATAAACATACACGTCCATAATAATAATTCGTGCATACATGCATAAAGTACAGAAGAGGCCTGCCACAACATGTAAATTAGAGGGGTGACCTCTTTATAATAATATGGGTAGGTAGGGATCAGCCTCCAATGTGATGGGATGTAGAAGCACACCAAACACCAACCAATCACCATGAACGTGTAAACATGTAAACTAGGATGCACCCATACGCCCCTGAATAATAATGGCCAAACATGAAATATAATCTGGTAACATGAAAAGGGACGCCGCGTGAAATCACTCTCAACGCGAAAGAGTCGTGACACAGGTGCCTCATGTGTCACGGTCATGGTACCTCCATGACTAGGTGGTAAGTCATGTAAATCATGGTCATGCGTATATATAGCTCGGGCAATAGAATAAGTCATGAAATCAAACATGTAAAGGATCATGGCAAAAGACATAAAAATGGGGAAGCATAGCAGTTCTGGGGATGAATCATGAAAAGAAAGAATGTCCTTACTGAAAGGACGGAATATCCGTACCTTATGTCCAGCAGTAACGGAAAGAGATGGATAAGAAGATGGAAGCTACTCCTGCTTAATGCGATCTACATGTTAAAGGACATATATAAGTTACTTGTTCATGATTAAGGTTACTTTCCATTTTTAGTAACTTTCTATTTTTAGTAACTTTCTATTTTTAGTAACTTTCTATAATTAGCATGATTCCTTGATTAGTACGTTCCATGATTAACATATTCCATGATTAATATGTTTCATGATTAGTATT
Source organism: Tanacetum coccineum (assembly GCA_026074375.1). Lineage (NCBI taxonomy): Eukaryota > Viridiplantae > Streptophyta > Magnoliopsida > Asterales > Asteraceae > Tanacetum > Tanacetum coccineum. The sequence continues at coordinate 29,675 of BQNB010048521.1, forward strand.
CTTGTTATATTGGGTACTTTCCAAAAATAGCAGCTTCTAATGATAGTAAGTTTCCAACATAGACTTTCCTTAATTAACTTTCCATAAATGATAACTTCCCTGGTTTAATAAGTTTCCATAATTAAACTTCCCAACAATAGACTTTCTAAAAATAGCAGGTTTCTATAAATAGTAAGTTTCCATAAATAACATGTTTCTATAATTAGCAGGTTTCTATAAATAGTAAGTTTCCATAAATAGCATGTTTCTATAATTAGCAGGTTTCTATTTCTGTATTTACAATCCAAATCCTTGATCTTACATAATTTACGTAATTAGTCCTTTTAGTTATTAATTTAATTAAACATGATCTTTAATTATCCATTTTTGCAAAACAAGCCCTTATAATATCAAATATGGTATTTTCATACTTAATACTTTAATTACTGATCATACCTTGTACTTTTCATAATTTACACTTTTAGTCCCTCAGTTTTAAATACAATTCGAATTATATATATATTATATATAATTAATCATGTTTAACCCATAACAATTATCAAATGACAATTTATACCCTTCTACTTATTTTTCACAGAATCTATACATTATATTAACATGCCATAATCAGCCCCAAAGTTTCAGAAATTACAAAACACCCCCTTATACTTTTAAAACACAAATCGGGTAACCAATAAATGCACAAAACCCTAATTAAAATTTTCCCCAATAATTTAATAATTTTTCTACATTCATTAGCATGTATGGGACTTGGGAAAAATATAAAAACCCAAACCCTAATTCGTTTTCCAATTTATTTCTTCATTTCTTTCATAATTCAAAATCGGCAAGACTTAGAAATTCCACAATAATTATTTCGAGTTCCTCTAAAATTTATTTAGCATTTTATCTGACTTATACATGATATATAAAAGCTGAAAAAAATATAAACTCGTTGGTAACAATTATTTATATGCCGATTTCATTTCTTGCTAAAAATTAGGGTTTAGAACATGATTAATCTAAATCGACCCCTAGATCATGCATAATAATTTTTCTCATGAACATACTGAATTAACATGATAAAAATTGAGTTATAAAAATACCTTTGACAATTTTTGATGATTTTATGAATTTATGAAGGATTTTCGAGTCAATTGAGTACCATAAATCAAACCACACCTTAACCCAATGAACCAGCAATTTTCCTAGCTTCCCTTGATCTCCAAGAACCCTAGAAAAATCGTTCCTTGCCTTGAAAAAATATGGTGCCGCCTCTTAAATTTTTTAGGGTTTTGGAAATGGTTTTAAAATGAATTTACAAATGAAAAAATGTATATAAAAGATATATTAAAGAAAATGCCGAGATTTTGGGCTTTTTAAAGGATAAAATCAGATATTAATTTTGCCTAAATTATTTTATAATTTTCCTCTTTTATTTTATATTTAATTTGTATAATATAAGTAATTAACTTATAATTATTTCGGCAAAATACATATATATAATAAATAATTATTTTTCTTGCATAATATAAGATATTTTAATCTTATATAAATTTCATACTTGTCACATGATGTACTTTATAATTTATAACACTTGATTGAATTTTATTCATGCTTTTATTAAATTTTCTGACATTAGGGGCATTTTGGTAATTTTGCACTTGTTCTGATTTTAGGGTTTCACATAAGTCCTTCATAAGTTAGCTTAAAAGTAGTAGTTTTAGCTTAAAATCTGTTTGATTAAGTCTTATGATCTTTTAGCTTTTTTAATGCTTTTCCAGCTTATTTGCTTGCTTATTTTTAGTTCTTAAGTGCTATTTAGGTGTAGCTTATAGTCTGTGATTAGCTTATTTGCCTTTTTCTTTTAGCTTATTAAGTTTTTAAAAGCCAACAATTTAGCAATTGTAACTTAGTTAAAAAAGCATTAACTGTCAACTTAATTTAGTTTATTACTAGCTTATTTTCATGTTTTATAAAAAGTTTTTTCTTTAAAATTTTTCATTCTTTCTTATTTTATAACTTTAAAAAAAGAAAACAAAAAAATGTTTTATAAAAAAAGAGGCCACAGGGGTCGAACCTGTGACCTCTCCCTTTCACCTAACACCTTAGCATACACACTCACTACCAACTGCCTGGGGTCTTTTTCATTAATAGGTTTGTAACACTTATTATTAGTACTCATTTTAATTTTAGCTAGTTCGAGCTTATTGGCTTATTATCTGCTTATTCACTTTGCCGATTTTCATGTTTTCATTTTTCATTGATTCTTCATAGTATAAAGTACTTTTCTTGAATTTTTCAGAATTTTCCAAATTAGTTTAGTATTTTTAATTAATTTTTTATATTAAATCAGTTTTTAATTCATAATAAATAAAATAAAAGTCAAAAAAATATAATTCTTTTTTTTAAAAATTTTCTTTTATCATTTAGGACCTTCAAAAATTAAATTTGCTTTTGTAGGGTTTAAATTTAGGTTTTAGAGTCGCGTTTTTAATTCCTGTTAACGTTTTTAGGTTCGATCTTTAATTGCTTTAATTGTTTACTTGCGTTTGTTTGTTTTTGCATATTATTTGTAGAAATAGAATCCCAAATAAAGAATTTGATCATTCAATCACTCGATCACGAAACTTATAACTCGTTTTTCATAGTCACGCATCGTCGGGAAACGACCCCGGGAAGGTTTTTGGATTTACATTGGTTAAAAGTAATCTTTTAAAAACCTCTTACGAAATACTTACTCTCATCTTAGTATTTGATATTTTGGTTAAAGATTATATATTATGTATTAAGCAATTTTACATATATATATATATATATATATATATATATATATATATAATTTTTATATATATAATATATGTGTGTGTGGTGTGGTGTGTGTGGTGTGTTAGAACCAGGAGGGTAGAAGAAAACTTGCATATTGGGTTTTTAGAGAATAAGCCTATGATAGAAGGGAATGGTCCAAAGTGGTTGTTTGATATTGATTCTCTAACCCAATCTATGAATTATGTACCAGTTGCTGAAGGTACAATCTCAAATGAATCTGCAGGTACACAAGGAGAACTTAATGCAGGTACATCTACACAGAAAGAAGAAATCAGTCAATATTGCATTATGATGTCAATTTTGAAAGATGCTTCATACTTTGATCCACCTTCCAAGTATGTTGGTAATGGTGAACCAAAATCTGCTGCTGATGATCAAAAGCAGGTTGAAGATAGTCTAGATAATGAGAATGATGAAAAAGACAAGTCTAAAGATTATAGCAGTTCTAAGGAAGTTAATACTGCTAGACAACATGTTAATACTGCTAGTCCTGAAGTTAATATTGGTAGTTTTAAACTTAATACTGTTGATCCATGAGTAAGTACTGCTAGTTCAAATAATCAAGATAGCCCTAAAGACATGTTCAAAATGGGAGCTAGTCATACACTTGAAGCCATTCATGTTGAGTTCTTTAGTGATGAAGATGAACCAGAAGTTGATTTGGGGAACATCCTTAATTCCTATACAGTTGCAACCACTCCCAATACAAGAATTCATAAAGATCACCCAATTAAAAATGTGATTGGCGATGTGAAGTCATCTGTTCAGACAAGAAGAATGACAAAACCTACTTCTGAACAAGGGTTTCTCAGTGCTGTTTATAAAGAGAAATCACATGACACTCTGAAGACTTGTTTATATGCTTGTTTGTTATCCCAGATTGAACCCACAAGCATTGCTAAAGCTCTATCTGATTCATCTTGGGTGGAAGCAATGCAGGAAGAACTTCTGTAATTGAAACTCCAACAGGTTTGGATACTTGTGGATTTGCCTATTGGGAAGAGGGCCATTGGAATAAAATGGGTCTTCAGAAACAAGAAAGATAAAAGAGGGATTGTGATTAGGAATGAAGCAAGGTTGGTTGCACCGGGTCATAGATAAGAAGAAGGTATACACTATGAAGAAGTTTTTGCTTTTGTGGCAAGAATTGAGGCAATAAGATTGTTTTTAGCCTATGCTTATTTTATGGGTTTTCTGGTATATCAAATGGATGTGAAGAGTGCATTCTTATATGGAACTATTGAGGAAGAGGTTTATGTTACTCAACCACCAGGATTTAAAGATCTTATCAATCCAGACAAAGTTTATAAGGTGGTCAAGGCACTTTATGGGTTGCATCAAGCACCAAGAGCATGGTATGAAACCTTAGCTAACTATCTGTTGGGCAATGGGTTTATAAGAGGGAAAATAGATCAGACATTGTTTATCAAGAAGCAAAAAGGAGATATTTTGCTTGTACAGGTCTATGTTGATGACATTATATTTGGCTCTACAAACAAGGAAATGTGTACTGGATTTCAGAAGCTTATGAAGGATAAGTTTCAGATGAGTTCTATGGGAGAACTTACTTTCTTTCTAGGATTACAAGTACAGCAGAAGGAAGATGGAATATTTATCAGCCAGGATAAATATGTAGATGAGATTTTGAAGAAATTCAACTACACTGATGTGAAGTCTGCTTCTACTCCAGTTGATTTGGAAAAGCCTTTAGTCAAAGATGGAGATGCTAATGATGTTGATGTACATCTCTATAGATCTATGATTGGGTCCTTGATGTATCTTACAACATCTAGACCAGATATCATGTTTGCAGTATGTGCATGTGCCAGATTCCAAGTTACTCTAAAGACATCACATCTCTTAGCTGTAAAGAGAATTTTTAGATATTTGAAAGGCAAACCAACTTTAGGCCTTTGGTATTCTAGGGATTCTCCATTTGAACTAGTTGCTTATACTGATAGTGACTATGCTGGAGCCACTCAAGATAGGAAGTCAACAACTGGAGGTTGTCAGTTTTTGGGAAATAGGTTGATATCTTGGCAGTGCAAGAAGCAAACTGTAGTTGCCACCTCTACAACTGAAGCTGAATGTGTGGCTGCTGCTAGTTGCTGTGGACAAGTACTCTGGATTCAAAACCAATTGCTGGATTATGGGTATAATTTCATAAATACTATGATTCACATTGATAATAACAATACTATCTACATTATTGAAAATCATGTTCAACATTCTAAAACAAAACATATAGAACAGACATCATTTTATAAGAAATTGCAATGCTAAAAAGTTAATTTAAATGGTTAAAATTGATACTGAACATAATGTTGCAGATCTTCTTACAAAAGGTTTTAATGCTGGAAGGTTTCAGTACTTGGTCTCAAGTATTGGAATGCTTAATCCTTAATGTTTAAATCTCTTTATGTCTTTGTAAAGTTTTGTAAAGGATTAGTACTGTTAGTTGTATCCATTAGTACTGCTAAGTATAACTAGTACTGTCAGTTATACTTAATACTGTTAGTTAAAACTGCTAGTCAAAATTAATACTGCTAAACAAGAAAATGCTTTGGATTGTGTTTTTCTTGGTTTTGGACTAACACTTGCAGGATAAGCAAGCAGTATGATTAAATTTGATGATACCAATTGTGAAGTTTGCTATAAGAGATACTGCTGATTGCTGACCTCTGAAGTATTGTTTGAGGGGAGGTTTAACAGTTCTTAACTTTTATTCATGGGTTATGCATAAATATGGATCCTCATGAATTCTCACATGTCTATCTAGTCGTTTCTAGTGTGCTTGTGATGAATAGAGGCATGTTGTTGTATAATTATTGAAGACAGAGTTAAAACTGTTAAGGAATATATTAATACTGCTAAGTATAATTAGTACTGCTAGTTATACTTAAGACTGCTAGTTAAAACTGTTAGTCATGATTAAAACTGTCAGGCAAGTCAAAAAGAGGTCGGGACACTAAGGTACCTCAGTCTGGTGGTCCCCCTGAAAAAGGTTGGTGATGAGGCTGTCCATAAGGAGTTGGGTGACAGAATGGAAAGGGCTGCCACTACTGCTTCTAGCTTAGAAGCAGAGCAGGAAAGTGGTAACATCAATAAGACCCAATCTATGGCAACACTCAATGGATCAAGTCCTTAGGGAATTGGTTCAGGTAGTGGTCCCAGGTGCCAAGATACCATATTGGGAGGTGTAGATGCTCAAAGTAGGTTTGAGACTACATCTAAATAGTCCAATGATCTACCTCTCTTAAGAGGTTACACACTTGGAAGTGGGGAGGACAATATGAAACTATTGGAATTGATGGCAAATTGTACAAAACTGTGTGAAATGGTGAGGAAAAGAAAAAAGAGACATTATGAGCTGAAAAATAGAAAGAGAGATGTGTGCATCAAAACAAAAAGAGTGATTTGGTGAGCCAAAAAAATGAGAGATTCAGTGAGTTTCAAAAATAGAAAGAGAGCTTGTAAGAAGAATTCATTGAAAATAGAAGTCCTTTTTGGAAAGAAATTGAAGTTAATGCTGGTAACTCAAGCTTAATGCTGTTAATACTAGTAATATAACTTAATGCTGCTAAGCATAAAGTTTCTACTGCTGGTATACATTAATGCTGCTAAGCTTACGTTGATGCTATTGAGTTACTGCTGCCAAGTTACTTACTACTGTTAGGCATCATTTAGTGCTGCCAGTTCAAGTTAATGCTGCTGAGGGTGATTTTATAAATACTTCGATTCAGGGTTTCATTCAATTCTTTATTCGATTTCAATCATTCAAACACTCTATAAACGTAAACCCTAACTCAATTTCATTGTTAATCATCAAAACCCATCACAATGTCGACCCTACAATTTGCTGAAACCCATAACATGATCGCGTTCTTGGAAAAACTTGCTGAAAGTAATGGATTTTAGGAAATTATTAATTTTTTGAATGCTAATCAAATCCATTATGCTTTAACTTTCAATCTTACTATATATACATCTTGCATTGAACAGTTCTTGGTAACTGCAAAGGCAAAAATGGTTAATGGTGAACATCAGTTACAAGCCCTAGTTAATAAAAAGAAGGTGATCATCACGGAGACAAGCATTAGAAGTGATCTTCACTTAGAAGATGCAGGTGGTATTGATTGTTTGCCGACAACTACTATCTTTGAAGAGCTGGCAAGGATGGGGTATGAAAAACCTTCTCAAAGGCTTACATTTTATAAAGCTTTCTTTTCTCCACAATGAAAGTTCTTAATTCATACCATTACGCAATGCCTAAGTGCCAAGACCACTGCATGGAATGGATTCAGTAGAACAATGGCCTCTGCGATCATATGCTTGGCCACAAACCAAAAATTTAATTTGTCCAAGTATATTTTTGATGCTATGATAAAGCACTTAGAGGGAGGGGTCAAATTTCTGATGTATCCACGATGTGTACAAGTGTTTATCAATCAACAGCTTGGGGATATGTTACATCACAAAAAAATTATGTAAACCCCTCACACACAAAGAAAATCTTTGCCAATATGAAGAGAGAAGGAAAGGACTTTTCTAGGAGAGTAACACCTCTGTTTGCAACAATGATGGTTTAAGCTAATCAAGAAGAGGGTGTATATTCAGGCATTCCTACTGATTCTGAACAGACACCCATTACTACTCAACCATTATCCTCTAGACCTCAGAAGAAACAGTCTAGGAGGAAACAGAGGAAGGAAACTGAAGTTCCTCAAGATGAGACACAATATAATGATAGTGTTCCTATACCTTCCAATGATCTACTTCTTAGTGGTGAGGATAGAATGCAACTAACAGAATTGATTATTTTGTGTACCAACTTACAAAAACAGGTTCTTGATTTGGAGAAGGCAAGGGATGCACAAGCAAAGGAGATTGCTAGTATAAAGAAGAGGGTCCAAGAGTTGAAAAGGAAAAAGAAATCAAGAACTACAGGGTTAAAAAGATTAAGGAAAGTTGGTGAATCTGGAAGGGTTAAATCCTCTGAGGATAAAGATGGTTTGGGTGCTCAGAAAGATGTATCCAAACAGGGGAGGAGTTTTGAAGACATTAACAAGGATTCCAAAATTTCTTTAGTTGATGAAACCTAGGGGAGGTCAGATAATGCAAAAATGTTTGATACAAATGATCTTCATGGTGATGAGGTGATTGTGGATATGGCAGTTGGTGAGAAACAAGAGCAGAGTGTAAAGGTTGATGAAAGAGAGGTTAGTACTGGTGTTGAAGATAGTGCTGCCCCTATAATTCCAGTTACTACTGCTGCTACAACAACAACAACTACAAGACCCAAGGCTAGAGGGGTTGTAGTTTAAGAGCCAAGTGAATTCAGAACAACAACATCATCTCCACAAGCATCACAACCTTCAAAGACTAAAGACAAAGGCAAAGTAATAATGATTGAGCCTAAAGTACCTTTGAAAAAGAAAGATTAAGTTGCTCTTGATGAAGAAATTGCAAGAAATCTTGAAGCTCAGTTGCAAGATGAACTTATAGAAGAAGAGAGGCTTGCAAGGAAAAAGGAAGAAGAAGCCAATATAGCTTTGATTGAATCATGGGAAAATACACAAGCTATGATGGAGGCTAATAGATTGATGGCTGAGAGACTCCAAACAAGAGAGCAAGAGGAGTTGACAGATGAGGAGAAGGCAAAACTATTTATGGAATTCATGGAGAAAAGAAGAAAACATTTTGGTACATTAAGAGCACAAGAAAAGAGAAATAGACCTCCTACCATGACACAAAAGAGAAATCAAATGTCTATCTATCTTAAGCATATAGGTGGTTATAAACACAATCAACTAAAGGGCAGAAGCTATAATGAAATCCAAAAGCTGTTTGACATGGAAATGAAGAGAGTAAATTCTTTTGTGGCTATGAATTCAGAGGCTCAATAAATCAGTGGAAAGAAGGATGAAAGCAGTTCTAAAAAGGCAGAAATTGCACAAGATAGTAGTGCAAAGAGATCATGGGATAAACTAGAATATGATATGTCTAAGAAGCAAAAGACTGATGAGAATAAAGAAGTTGAAGTAGATAATGAAGCTGAGCTGAAAATACATATGGTGACAGTCAAAGATGATGATATACCAATTGATGCTATACCACTTGCTACCAAACCTCCAGTGATTGTTGAATACAAGCTTATTAGAGAAGGAATAATGGGACATTATCAATTGAGAAGAGCTGATGGAAGTTTCAAGAGATATTCTTCTATGATTAGGATGCTTCAGGGTATTGACAAAGAAGACTTGCAGACTCTCTGGAAGTTGGTCAAAACAAAGCATGGTGATACAAGGCCTGAAGATGAACATGAAAGAGTGTTGTGGGGTGATTTAAAAGTCATGTTTGAACCAGACATAAAAAGTGATGTATGGATAAATCTACAAGGATACAAAGTGACTATTTGGAAGTTGTTTGATTCCTGTGGAGTGTACTTTGTAAGGTTTGGAAATGTACATATCTTTATGTTGGTTGAGAAAAGATATCCTCTTACACCAATAACAATCACAAATATGCTCAACAAGAAACTTCAAGCTGATTATTGGAATGAGATGTGCTATTAACTACTCAAGCTCATGGTAAAGCAACAAAAGGGTTAATGAAGTATTTAAATGCATCTTCCTAATAGTGATGAGGACTTTTAATAAAGAAACTTGAAGCTTCATATGATGAACATCAAGTTTAGGGGAGGATTGTTGGGACTTAAAGACTTCAAGATGATTCTTAGAGTTACTACTGCGCAGGTATATATTAGTGCTGTCAAGCATAACTTAGTACTGTTGGTGATACTAATGAAAATTATGCTAAGTAGTTAGTACTGGTAGTATAAAGTTACTACTGCTAGTTACTACTATTAGTATAAGTTAGTATTGTTAGTATTAAGTTACTGCTGCTTGTTAAAGTTAAGACTGCTCAGAGTTGAAGACTAAAATATATGCTAAGTAGTTAGTGCTGCTAGTAGTAATGTTAAGACTGCTAGTACACAGTTACTACTGTTAGTATATATTAGTACTGCTAGTACTAATGCTACTAGTGCTTATGTTTATCAGTACTGCTGGTATAAAAGTTTATGCTGCTGGATTACAACTGCTAGAAGAATTACTACTGTTAGAAGGATAAAGACAAGTAAAGAGATAAAGATTGTCTGGAGAACAAGAATACTTATGAAGATAAGTATTGAGTTATTTTTGTAAAAGATATGTATAATGTATTTGTTTAAGAGATTACGTTTTCTTTTAGAAAAGATCATGATATCTTAGGAAAGTATTGTAAGCCTTGTAGGACTCCTTGGTCTATAAAAGGAGGCTTTAGGGGCATTAGTTAATATACAAGTTTTCATAGTTGTGAAGTCGATTAAAAATCTTCAAGGTTGTAAACCCTTATACTAGTGAAGAGTACTTGTATTATTGATCTAATAGTATTGGAGCGTTTGGTTATATCATTGTTCATTCACAATTACTGTTTTATTCATAATACTTCTAGATATTAAGGTGTAGATTCCGCATATACTTTCGTATACATACAAAGTTTCTACAACAAGTTATTTTGGATTTATCCAAGGTAATTTAACCTTAGACAAGCTAAGGAATCTATTAAGGATTAGGATCAACAATGATGAAAAGAAGGTTACTGAAGAACCAGGAAAAGAAAGTGGTGATCCAAGTAAAGAGGATGAAAGAGATAATCAAGAGAAGGATGCTAGTGTTAACAGCACTAACAATTTTAATGCTGCTAGCACAAATGAAGTTAATAGAAAAGCAAGCATTAAACTTCGAGATGATCCAAATATGCCTGCTTTGGAAGATATTGTCTATTCAGATAATGATGAAGATGTTGGTGCAGAGGCTGACATGAACAATTTGGATGCATTTATGCCTGTCAGTCCTATTCCAACTACAAGAATACACAAAGATCATCCAGTTGAACAAATTATTAGAGACTTGAATTCAACGCCTCAAACAAGAATAATGACAAAGAATTTGGAAGAACATGATTTGTTTAGTTCAGTTCAGCAAAGAACAAACCATAAAGACTTTCAAAATTGCTTGTTTACTTGCTTTTTATCACAAGAAGAACCCAAAAAGGTAATTCATGCATTAAAGGATCCAAGCTGGATAGAGGCTGTGTAGGAAGAGCTTCTATAATTCAAGTTACAAGAAGTTGGGACTTTAGTGGATTTACCAAATGGAAAAGGGGATATTGGCACTAAATGGGTCTTTAGAAATAAGAAGGATGAAAGAGGAATTGTGATTAAAAATAAAGAAAGATTGGATGCTTAAGGGTACACAAGATGAAGGGATTTACTATAATGGAAGTCTTTGCCCTTGGTGCCAGAATGATGCAATTTGGCTATTCTCTAGCCATGCCTCATTTAATAGACTTGTGGTCGTACCAGATGGATGGTAAGAGTGCTTTTCTTTGTGGTTGTAACAGAGAATCTTTGTTTTGTCAAACCACCAGGATTTGAAGATCTAGACTTCCCTGACAGAGTATACAAAGTAGAAAATGCACTTTATGGTTTGCATCAAGCTCCTAGGAGCTTGGTATAATACCTGTCAACTTTTTGTTGTGGACAACGGGTATCAGAGTGAAAGTTAGACAAGAATTCTGTTTATCAGAAGGACAAGGTGGTTATTCTGTTAGTTCAAGTGTATGTAGATGATATCATTTTTGGCTCTACAAAGAAGTCATTATGCACTGAGTTTGAAAAGATGATGCATAAGAAGTTTCAAATGAGTTTTATGGGCTGAACTCTCATCTTCTTAGGATGCAAGTAAGTAGAAGGAGGATGAGATTTTTTTTCAGTCAAGACAAGTATGTGACTAAGATTTTGAAGAAATTTGGTTTTACTGATTTCAAGACAGCAGGCACACCTATGGAAACTCAAAAGCCTTTGCTCAAGGATGAAGATGGTGAAGAAGTAGATTTTCATTTATATAGATCAATGACTGGTTCATTGATGTATCTTACTTCTTTAAGACCTGATATTATGTTTGCAGTGTGTGCCTATGCTAGATAAAAAGTCAATCCAAAGGTTTTACATCTTCATGCTGTGAAAAGGATTTTTATGGTACTTAAAACGGCAACTAAATTAGGGCCTTTGGTATCCAAAAGATTCTCCTTTTGATTTGGTAGCATACACTGATAGTGATTATGCTAGAGCAAGCTTAGATAGGAAGTCCACAATAGGAGGTTGTCAATTCCTTATGTGTAGATTGATTTCATGGAATGCAAGAAACAGATTGTGGTTGCAAATTCCATAACAGAAGCTGAATATGTGGCTGCTTCAAGTTGTTGTGGACAAGTGTTTTGGATTCAGAATCAATTACTTGATTATGGGTACAATTTTTTGCATACCAAGATCTTTATTGATAATAATAGTACTATTTGCATAATTAAAAATCCTATTTTTCATTAAAAAAACAAAGCATATAGAGATCAGACATCATTTTATTAGAGATTTCAATGAAAAGAAATTGATTCAAATGGTCAAAATCCATACTGATAAAAATGTTGTCGATTTGCTTACAAAAGCTTTTGATGTAAGTAGATTTCAATATTTGATTGCTAGTATTGGAATGTTAAATCTCTAAAATCTTTTATCTCTTTATGTTTTTGTAGAGTTTTGTATGAATTAATATTGTTATTCATGTGATCAAAAGTTTCTACTGTTAAGTATAATTAGTGCTACTAGTTATACTTAATACTACTAGGTTAATGATGTTAGTTATACTTAATACTGCTGGTATAATTAACATTGGGATTTTGTGAGAAAAAGAATTGAGAGAATTGGTGAGAATAAAAACAAAAAGAGAGATGTGTGAATTAAAAACAGACAGAGTGATTTGGTGAGAAAAAGAATTAAGAGAAGTGGTGAGTTGAAAAATAGAAAGAGAGTTGTTTAAAAACAGAAAGAGAAAATTGTGAGTAAAAAGAATTGAGAGAAATAAAAAACAAACAAAGAGTTTTTGTGAGCTAAAATGTTAATTTGATGATGGAAAAGATGATTAGAATGGAATTGGAGTTAATGCT